>LRSR01005968.1:0-21229 GCA_001579985.1 Hypsibius dujardini | reverse complement strand
CTGTCTGTCTGTCTGTCTGTCTGTCTGTTGGTCTGTCTGTCTCTTTGTCTGTCTGTTTGTCTGTCTGTCTGTCGGTCTGACTATCCCCGAATCGTTTGTTCGACTGTCTGTCTCAATATTGAATTATACATGAACGCCTTCTAGACTGACCGATCATTTGTCGGACAGATTGTCTGCACAGTTCCTATCTGCGTGTTTGTGAGTTTTACCCTTTCTACTTTCATCAACCTATATCCACCTCGATGCTAGGACCCCTAGACCCTATGCATCATCTGGTGAAGAAGATCGCAAGTAACATGCCGGAAAATTTCGGTAGTCCAAACAAAATATCTGCTACCCTCTGTCTGTCTTAAGGATGTTTTCCTGCTTCTTATCGGACCCTTCCGCCATCTGGTTTGATGGAGATGTAAAGTCCTTCAGTCAAATTTGACTGATCGTTCCCCGAAACCAATAAGACGAATGCAAGCAGAAAATTTTCCTACAACTGCCTGTCTATCGAAGCATTGCCTGCCTGCCTCCCTGCCTGCCTATCGATACAATGCATGCATGCCTGCCTGCCTGCCATGTTTGGAACTAATTCCGATTCAGCGAAAGCTGCGAAACTTTGCTTTCAGCATCTTCCTGTGGCTTACTTGCAACATCCGCAGCCGGCGCCGAACCAGTCGTAATCTTAGCTCGCTGGCTGCGAGCCGCTGCCGCCGCCGCTCCACGTCCAGTTCCTGGTTCGTATTTGGTGCGAATCTTCCCGCCAGTAGCAGCTGTAGTGGCCGCTGCGGCGCCATTGCCGTTCGACACTTCTCCGATCTTGCGCCGGGTCGCGATTTTTCTGAAAAACCCCAACCAACACCATCACCGACCAAGTCCACTAGACAATAAACCGAATTCCGTCGTGGCTACACACATGGCCACAATTTTGGATGGCAGACTTTAAGCCAAAAAGGGTGGTCCGAATTCGAGACGAATTAAGTCACCGCGCGCACTCACTCTTGACCACAACTGACCATGCAGCCTTTACTCAATTGATCGATTGATTGAACTTGTTTATTGTGGCGGAATTTAGAGCAGCTTGCTCAATCTAATTTTACCGCTGGGCCGGGCATTAAATCAAAGATTCAGGAGAGTAATGGCAAGCTCTAGCCAAGAGTGGCTCAAACTCAGACCACCCTGATGGCTCCAACTCTGCCACCCAAAATTGTGGCCATGTGTGTATGCCACCGAACTTACCCAGCTCCCAGTCCAGACTGCTTTTCCGAAATCAAACTGCTCGGGGAGGAATCCTGTAAAGAGTTGCAATTTTTCATGACAGATACGCGTCGTTCTCGGGGCAGGAGGTGGCAACCACTGCGAGAGCAGTGCAGTCGGTACCTTCTTCCAGGACAGATGCACGGAGTCCTTGAAGTGCGGCGGAGTGTGAAAGAGATCCAAGATCAGGGACTTGATGTTGGTGATTACACGGCGAGTTACTTCCGATTTCTTAATCTGGAGTTGGAGTATAAGAGAAGAGGCGTTTAAATTACTAAACTTACTTGATATATTAGGACAAACTACTCGGACTCGGGAAAACGAAATAACAGACTTACCGCTTCAGCATCGGTTCCGCTTAATTTCAGTGTCTGTATTTTCTGCCCGTACAGCTGCATGCAACTGGAGAGATACTGCAACCTGGAAAAGAGACAAGGATGAGGACACGCTCGAGGAACAGCCACAGACAAAACTGATCCGGTATTGGACTCACTTGGTTTTCAACAGCGCCAGGCTCGCGGCCTGTTCCGGCTCCCCGAGAAACTGTTGGTGGCGCTTGCCCAGCAGATGAAAGGCGCACAGCAGGCACTCAATCGCTGAGAATTTGATCTTGGAGAGGCTCTGCTCCTGGACCTCCACAAAAGTAGCCGGATCGGTAGGTGCAGCTGGCAGCAACTCCTACAGCCCGAGACAAGGGAACAAATCAACTTCCCCTCAAGTCATCGACTCATTGCAGACATTTCAGACATTTCAGTAACTCACAATCAACTTCTGCAGCACCAGACCGAGATTCGCCTGGTAGTTCTTCAGGTCGCCGGTGGAGGCGCACAGTTCGGCAAAGACCTGCAGCACGAGGACCTCCTGGTCGGTAGTGTCCGCGGACAGGGTCGGGATCACGTGGCCACAGAAATACTCCACCAGCTTCGTAGACTGAATGACTCGCTACATTCAAAAAAAGATGCCGTTTATTTCTAGAACAGACTGTCTAGCAACTTCGCACATGGCCAAAATTTTGGGTGGCAGAGTTCCAGCCATCAGGGTGGTCTGAGTTTGAGCCACTCTTGGCTAGAGCTTCCCTGACTCCTGAATCTTTGATTTCCGACCAAGCGGAAAATTAGATTGAGCAAGCGGCTCTAAGTTCCGCTAAAATATACAAGTTCAATCAATCGATCAATTGAGTAAAGGCTGCACGGTCAGCTGTTGTCAAGAGCGAGTGCGCGCGGTGACTTAATTCGGCTCGAACTCGGACCACCCTTTTTGGCTTAAAGTCTGCCACCCAATATTGTGGCCATGCGTGTAAGACTCACTGAAAAGCAAGGCAACGCCAAGCGACAGCAGGTGATGAGACGTTCAGCCTGTTCCGCGGAGAGTGACGTGTAGGGCGTTGCCGTTCCCATGCATTCCACCAGCACGTCTACCAGCATTTGGCCGCCATGGAGGGTCTGGAAGAACTTCATGGCCGACAAGGAGCCGACCAAGTTCTCAAACTCTTCCGTCGAACAATCAGGGAGAATCTGATGAAAAAAGACTTCCCCTTCAGATGGATGCACACACAGACAGACACAGACACAAACAGACAGACAGACAGACAGACAGACAGACAGACAGACAGACAGACACACAGACACACACACAGACACACACACACACACACACACACAAATTAAAATAAATTTTGTTTAAAAAAAAACCGGAGATTCAGCAATAAGCTACCTTCTTGTACTCGCCGATTAGTAAGGTGGCGATTTCAGTGTTGTTGGCCGACGCCGGGAGCTCTCCTAGTTTAGCCTTGAGGAAACGAATGGCAGGCGCGCGGATGACATCCTGCGCGGTGACAATCTGGTCCAGCAGACCCTCCAATGCTTCTGTATTCAAGCAGGAATATTAGTGAAATGCTTCTTAAGAGTTAAAAAACAACAATAAAAATTTGCAACTTACGACGCGGTTCAATATGCAGAAGTTTTACGAGGCACGCCTGCACTCCCTTCGATTCCTGGCTTTGCGGTTCCGCCAGTGCAAACATCTGGATGAGGAGGTCGGCAACGCGTTTCACGTAGGTTGCGTTGACTTTGCATAGCTCCACCAGAGTCTCAGTGGCGGATTTCTTAATCTGAAAAGTTATCCGAGTAAGAAGAATCAAAATCAAGAAACAATAAACAAACCTTTGTTCTTCGATCTCAAGAATTTTCTCTGCATCGATCAATTTCCAACTAATAACCCTATGGATATCTGTCTGTCTGTCTGTCTGCCCGCCTGCCTGTCTGTCTATCTGTCTCTGTCTATATGTCTATATGTCTGTCTGTCTGTCTGTCTGTCTGTCTGTCTGTCTGTCTGTCTGTCTGCCTGTCTATCTGTCTGTCTGTGTATCTGTCCTCTTTGTCCGTTTGTCTGCCTGTGTTTTTATCAGGCTGTTTGATAGTTGTCTTGATAGCAATAGGAGAAACAACGAATTTCATCTAATTTCTGGCTGATAGTTTTTGTAACGTGAAGTTCGTATGGTGTTAGAGGGAAAAAAGCGAAACACTTACCGCAGCATCCGAGTCGACACACAGCTGCGCCAATGCCTGGATCGACCGCTCCCCTTCCTCCGGGTAGAACTTGAATAACCGTCCGATGAAGTCGGCGGCCAACTTCCGGGCTCCGGCATTGTCGGTGACATTGACTGCCGCCAAGATGGCCAGGTACTTATCCCGATGCTGGAATAAAAAGCGAATTGAAAATACCCCAAACAGGTTAAACCCCGCAGGCAAATAAGTCAACAGAATGAGATTGACAGGCGCCCACAAGCCCGGAGAGTGGTTTCTGCGAAATTCAAACCAATTTCCATCTACATGCAGATTAGTACACCAATCAATAGGGCAGTCTATCAATCAATCAATCAACCAATCGACTATATCAGTGAAATACACAGCAAGCATTGTCTAAGCCATGGATGAGGTAAATTTTCTTCATCTACGTACACGTACGTCAACTGTTCCAAAACAAAATTGCCTCGTTGGAATATATAACAGAACAGCAGCATATGTTAGAGTTCCGGCGATCGGAGAAGCTTCAGGTACAATCGTCCGAATCATTTCTAACTCGGGCAGTGTAAAATAGCCTCTGTGCAATCAATCAATCAATTGCTTGCCAGACATCATGCTAATCAATCAATCAACTGCTTGCCAAACATCATGCTAATCAAACAATCAATAGCTTGCCAACCACCGTGCCAATCAATCAATCAGCCAAACGAACATGCTACGAACTTATATCGCACAAAAATCTCACCTCCGACTTGTTCTCCGCTCCGTCGATCACCATGTAGTAGTTGTACAGATTTCCCACATGATCGTCCGCTTTTACAGCCATTTCCCGTTGCGTGTGGGAAGAGTGCGAACGGCGCAGATAGCCGAAAAAGAATTCAAGTCGTGCGACTCCGATAGATCGACGGCCCCAAGATTCTCCTATCCAATACTTTCCTTTACCGACCACCTGTCTTGCCACTAAAAAGAGCGTGAAAATGAAATTTAACCAATCGACCATGGGATGGAAATTGTAAAATCCGTTATTGCAAACTTTCCGGGAAGAAAAATTTGATTGTTGAAATCCAAACAATCGAAGTAAAAATTCCTGTCCTAAAAATAATACGAAATATCTCTGCTGAACTAACCTGGCTAAAATGGGTTCTTCAAGTGGACGAAGGGTGGGGAAGTCGGAAAAACGACCGGGAATAAATAAAAAGCCGAGGAAAATGCAAAGCGCGATTTTTGAAACTTGAAATCGCGGAGAAAGCGGGACGCCGATACAAGCCTTTAATCGATTCCATAAGCTGTTACTTAAAATCGGAACAGCGTACTTGAACAGAATGAGTGAGCCGACTTACGGACCCATTTGGCTCGAGTTGTGTTTTGTTTGTCGCTCACGTTTTTCATTTCATTTTCACCAAACCGGCAGCCATTTTTTTCTGAATTAATCCCGTGAAAAACACTGCCGTATCATGGATCCTTTGGCGGAGCGATTCGGTGAAGCGAAAGAGTTGAGCACGAAGCACAAAATGTTGGCGGTCCTGGACGAGGTGGAACTGATTTACGAGAGTTTACTGAGTTTGCTGGCTTCGCAACCTGCCGTCGCCGCAGATCCCACCGCAAATTCTTATTTGTCTGCCGCTAAGATCCCTGTGAATCCAGAGCCAATGTACCCCGAGGAATTCGAAAAAGCCATCATCGAGCTGGCAGAACTGCTAGCCGAAAGACAAATCGACTTTACCAAACTTGCGGGTAAGCTAGGGACAATCAGTCAATCAGACCGTTGTTTCTGTGATGAAGTTTAGCGTGATTAGCGCATGTCCAATCAACAATCAAGCGACGATTTTCATCTTGGAGTGCGACTTCAAACGATCAAACCACGAAATGTTTCTGCTCTTTGAATTCGTTTAGCTCTTTGAATTAGCGTCTAATAAACCAGTTTACCGGTCTTCTTTGAGTGAATGCGTAGAAAAGAGAAAGCAATACATGCAACGAACAGCGTCAATCAAGCCATCAAAGCATTTGCGTTTGGAATGACCGTAGCTTATGTTCAATCAACAATCAAGCAAGGCTTCCCATCTTGGCCTGTTGATCAGTTCAATCAATCAATCAAACGACGAACAAACGTGCGATTCGCAAACGGCTTATCAATGAATTTACTGATAACCTTTCGCGTTCTCTTTTCAGCGAATGCGCAAAAGGAAGTGGAAATGAACGTGGCAATTCAAGCCCTGGTCGTCGAATCAGACCGACTGAAGGAGCAAGTGATAGCGCTACAGCTGCGACTGAAGGAGGCGGAACAAGTGCTCGCCAGCGCCCTCCACGCTGCCCGGCAGAAAACTGACACTATCAAAGCCGCCGACGAGGCCCAGCTGACGCTGGACGAAATCATCCGCTACGCCCACCGCATCAGCGTGGGATTCTCCGCATCGGCGCCGCCGAATTGGCTGCCGGGTGATCCTCGCCGGCCCTACCCGACAGATCTGGAGATGCGAGCCGGCATCCTCGCCAGACAGCTCGACAACAACCAGGGCATCCCGCCGCCGCAGAATCAAATTCTTCCGCTGACGACGGACGGGTTGACCGCCACGACGCGGGAATACTTGGGCAGCAACGCGGGACCCTACACAATGTCACCGCAGCCGCTGAGTCAGACGTCGATGGACAGCCCGAAGACACCGGTCACGGCGAGTTTGCAGCGCGAAGCGTCCGCGGAGGAACCGGACGTAGAGATGATGAGCAGTGATGAGTCCACAACGTCCAGCAGCGATGATGAATGACAAGGCAGACAGTGGAAAACCATTCAGACATTGGCTTTTTGATCTCCCCCGACTACGCAGAACATCTGACAAACATATTCCACAGTCATCCAGAGTCTTCTGAGACACACTAAACGAAGATGAGTTGTTATAACGAGAGAAAAAAAGTACGGAGTCTTGAGACCTCCCAAGGCAAAGTAAAAGTTCATTGAGTGAATCCTGTTTTCCCTCTCTGGCTTGAATCTCGCTTTGCGGGAGCGGGTGTGACTGGTTTCGCAGGAATTGGCTCGTTGTCTGAAAATATTAAAAACGGTCTACTATCCTACTTTTAAAGTTTTCAAACAAAGTAACAGCAGTGTAAGAAGAAAGACTTACCGGCGACCTTGAGGCTCTCCAGTTCGGCAATGAGATTTCCAGTGGCATCATCCTCCAGCAGATCCTTCAGCTCTCGATCCAGTTCGTCTTCATCGACGTCGTCGCCTGAGCCGCGCAACGGCGATCGCAGTGCTTCGTCGATCTCGTTCTGGATGTCCACGGCTTCCTGGATGTCATCCACGATGCTTTCGATCTTTTCCAAGCTAGTGTCTTGTTGAGTCTTTTTCAAGGCGGAGAGTCCGGCTTTATAAGTTTCAAACACCTGAAGAGTGAAGAGAGAAGAAAACGTTACCACTGATGAACGATTCAATGAAGATGAAGCCATAACTCGGGCAACAGAAAGACAGCCAGCTCCAAAGACAGACAGACAGACAGACAGACAGACAGACAGACAGACAGACCTGACAGACTGACAGACTGACAGACATAAAAGGCAAGACAGCCAGGCAAACACATACAGTATATCCAAAAAACCACAGGCGGAGGAGTTTACAAACAACAGACCGAAAGGGAGTCCCACACTCCCACCTTCGTACCTTTGTATCACTCTCAGAATTCTCCAACTTGAACAACATATTCCCGAGATTGGTAATAACCACGTCCTTTTGCGCCAAGGCCTTCTCCAGCAATTTCTTCTTCTTTAACACCCGAATCGCCACTGGTTTCTTTCCCGCCCGAACCAACGATCGCACCTCCGCGTCCAGCTCCTCTACCTTAGTATGCATAGCCGCCGCTTCATCCTCCATTTTCTTCAGAGATCTTCTCACCGCAATCACGCCCCGATCGGCCTCGGATATTTTCGCATCCACTTTATGCCGCGGCGAGGAGGCCGATCCTCGCTGAAGAAACTTGATCGTAGCGTGCTCCTGGTTGTCCAGGTCCGTTACGACGGCCTGTTGCGTCCGTTGGAGGTGTTTGAGCACGACGGGAAGCGCCGGTCCGGAGACAATGTCTCCGAAGAGTTCATTAAAAGTGGCAAGATCCAATGCGGAGGAGGGCAGGATGCCGGACTGGGCTCGGTCGACCACGTCGGCGGCTTTTGCTTTCACCAGATCGAGGGAGATGTAACGGGTCTTGTCGCCGTCCGAAGAACTGGAACCGAAGAGGAGTCCGGTTGTGAAGGAGAAGGGTTTTTTCACCAGAGAATCGAAGCCCCATGCTACCCAAGATTCTTGGGAGGCGGCGAAGAACTGATCCATTGTGATGAACTTCTTGGACCTATCAGAGGAGAAACGAAGAACAGGTGAGTCTACAACAGCGCTTGGCGCCGAAATTGACGAGTATTCGACGAGTGATTGATTGATTGGTGCATTAAAGTTGATTGATTGATGCACAATTCAATCAATTAACGATTCTTCAATACAATAGGAATAAATGGTTTTAAGGTATTTCCCAATCCATTTACTTTTCAAAATAGTAGTAGCATCCATACGTAGACGCCCAGAAAGAAGAAGAACATTACTAGACTGTAGAAGTGCAAAATAATTTTTTCTGAAGAACTTATCCCGATCCATCAATCAATCAATCAAGCGCTCGTGTTAGCATGACACTTCCGCCTTCCGATACTTGAAAAATAGTATGCCTGGAATAATTTTAAGATTGCAGTATAGTGTCAATCTACAATAATTCCATTCAGATCGCAATTTACAAGAAAAAATTCACTACGACCGAATATCAAAATTATTCCAATCCCCATTTAATCCATTGGTTCTCGCCAATCAACGAGTCAACAATTAACACACTGAATCAATCAACACCAATCAACGTATCAACCATTAACCCGTTTCCCCAATCAATCAATCGACCATTAACCCATTGTACCAATCAACGAATCAACCATTAACCGACCTGTGCATCTCCTCCAAGACAGCGGGAATGCAGTGCGGCTTTTTCCCCTTTCGCTGTAATTTCTCACGCAGCTCTGCCGCCGAAAAAGTCACCATGTCCTCACCGACGACACATGCGTCTATCACATCCACCCAGAACTTCATCTTGTTGTCATATCCAGCCGTATTGGCGTTTCTGGCACGAAATTCCGTAAAAAGGGCATTCATCCGCGTGTCGTCTTCCCACGCAGCGGGGAGGTAAGACGCTCGTGCTCCGGACTTCCCAGTAGCGCTGGGTTCGTCCATTTCATCTTCACTCAGCTGGGAGCTGTGAAGAAAAACATACAGGAAAGACGTCAGAAAAATCTTCCGCGACTTACACAGGTGGCAAAAACCTTGCGCTAACTGAGTTAAGCCATTACACTCGTTGCATGGCTGTTGTAGACAGCCGTCGAGTTAAAGTGCTAAATTCGGTCAACGCAACGTTTTTGCCACGACTTACTTTTGCCTTTTCACGTTGATTTGGTTGAATTTCATCCCACTCATTTTACAACTAAGTCAAGAACAGCCTATCGGAAATTTTAATTTAATTTATCGCACCACGAAAACTCAAGACCAAATGAAGACGAATTAATAAAACGCCATCTAATACAGTAAGTGTCAGCTGATGAATGTTTCTGGCTTGGGGAAAAATATAAACAATGAGACGATATGTACAGAAATCGTGTTGTTTAGCACATGGTTAGCGCATAATCAGTTTGATATCAACTTGTTGCGAATTATAGTCCTGCAGATGGCGTTAGTGCTTTCGAAACTTGTTAGCGTATTGGTTATTGATCGCTTGACTGAACGAACAGTGATTGACACTAGTTCTTTCCTCCTTGTCTGGCTCTACCCACCGTCCACTATTATCACGAGACCGGGTGTCGTGATCACTGCTGGGACTCAGCGAACTAAATTCTCTCCCAAACTACCTACTCAAGAATACGCTAGAACATCAAGAGAATTTTTATGTTTTCCGTGAAGATGTCGCCTTTCCTGTCACCATTCAAGACAACACACCGTCACAAAAGAAGGTTTTCACAGGAAAAAAAGCGTTATCTATTCGCGATTCTGCGCGTTCTTTCGTGCAATCTTCTTCTTCGACTCCTTCTTCTTCTTGGGTGCCTCCGCGGCGCTGGACGAGGGCTTGGGCACGACTCCTTCCTTCTCCACCAGGATCACCTCCATATGCGAAGGGGAGCTCAAGAAAGCTACAATCAAACACCACCAATCGTTGATTCACATGCAATTGAACTCCCGCGAAACAAACGTACGATTAATGCGACCGTGAGCACGGTATGTTCGGCGACGCATCTTGGGTGCCCGGTTGATCTGGATGTGATCCACCACCAGGTTCTCCACGTTCAACGACTTGTACTCGCCGTTGCTCTCGGCATTCCGCAGCAGACTGAGCAGAAATTCCGCGCTCTTCTTCGGCCAGCGACCCTGGGTGGCTCCAAATTGCTTAGCCTGCACAAGAAAAATATGGTTGGCAGCAAACTCAGCAGCAACAATCAATCAATCAATCAGGAACAATCTCAAGTTATGTACTACATCCTACAATGTTACAAGCAAGACCCCAAAGATCAACCCCAAACTCAAGAACAAAATCATTTAAAAACACACATTTAGAATGCGATTATGAAAAATGCCAGTCATAGTCTCACTGAAAATTTTGCTCAATGAAATCATGAAAACGCATACGTCTCGGTAATCAGACAATCAAGCGATTTCAGTAAGTGAACCTCTTCAACAGCGGAGAAAAACAAATTCAAGACCTCCTGATTAAGTTTTATTCCCACTACGATTTTAGCAATCAGAAATATACAGGCATATGAAGCACCATAGAGGATAATAAGCGTTCTTTGCCATTAACAAAAAGCACAACCGGAAAAACATTCGTGTTAATCAATCAATCAATCGTTGGTCAGCCACCTAAGCTTCCGATTGCCCTAAAACTCTTCGATCCGATCAATTTTCTAGCATCTTTTGACTGAATCGGCCCAAATCCAATTCAATCACTTTTAGCCAGTTAAATAATATAAAATAATAAATCCCAGATGATATTAACATCGTTTCCGCAATAGAAACTGTAGAAGGCAAATCGAAAAGGTTTATTCGATGATCGTCAATCAATAAATCAATCGAAAACTTCTCATGGAGGGTCGCCCTTTTAACGAAACTTTTGCATCGTTCCTTACCTGTCCCTTTCGGCCGACGTGGCCGGTGAAACGCCGGTAGGGGATGATCTCCTTCTTCTCCACGACGTTTTTCAGGTAGGCTGTCGCTCTCCGCAGCGTCATTCCCTTGATGGCGCGCGCGGTTTCGCGGGTGTTCTTGAAGTGCACCCGCATGTCCGTTCCCTTGGCCTTGCAGCTCTGCGAGGGGTTCTCCGATTCTCGGCTGTAGCGACCCATTTTACCGATGTGAAGGGCTGTTGATGAAATTAAAGTATAGACAATGAAGATGTCGGAAAGTCGGGTGTAATACACTCCGAAAAGATGAAGAACCGCCGAAGAGCTCTCACACAAACACACGAGGTCTTTACCGGATTTCCACGCTGTCAGAGTGTTTGGTGAATGAAATGAACTGGGTTGGAAAGCGGCTGTAGGAGGCAGGAGGCGTCCGTAGGGGCGTGGCTACGCTAACTTCTGCTGCTTGGTGGCGCCACTGGAGCTAGCAATTAATTCAACTTTTACATCTAACTACTTTTTTTATTTAACGCAGCAAAGCTCTGCGAATATAGTGGAAAAGTATTAGCACCAACATTTTGGAAGTTCCCTTCTCGGAGGAAAGAAAGTAAACTCCATGAAGTACTACTATCGTAAGAACGTAAAACTAGGCAGATACGAGACGAAACGAGGTAGACATTATTGTATTTTCGCGTTAGACAGGGACAGTCTACGAGATGTGGAACGTTTAATCGGCCACGCGGCGCTTGTGCTGTGTGTACGGTGCACACAAGCCGTGCACACGTTCCACTCCACTACGACTGTCCCTGTCTAACGCGAAAATACAGTATTATATTATTACTCAGTACCACGTCAAAAAGAAATATACCTTGTGTTCGAAATACCTTATGTCTAAAATGTCTAATGTGTATTGTTCGAACTTCGGAGCCTGTATGGTGTATGTATGGTTACTGCAAAAATAACTGGCTAGACTCGTGGCAATAGATCGATTGGTTATTTACTGGCTGATTGATTGAGCGGCGAAGAATTAGCTGTGACTGTTTCGGTTGTGGTGTTACATGACTATTGATTGAGTGATGATATGTACCAGTATGGTTCTTTGGTTTGTGTTTTGTGGCATAGTTTCACTTAGTAATGGTTGACGGTCGTTGTGGTTTACGCCCTTACAGTGAAAATGGTGAAAACAGCAATGCGAAAAGCCACTGTAGTTAATAATAACGCAATACGAAAAGCTACAGAATAGTTAGTAATGACGCCTCTGCTTTACGTTCATTTTGACGTCGATGGCAATATTTCGAATGTTTTGCGAAAGTGGTCCTCCACATTGATCCTGGCATTTCCTATCAGATTTGCAAAGATAACGGCAAAGAAGAATTTGGCTTTCACCTTTTAATGGCGCCGTTCGGAAGATATGCAGAAAATGAGGTAACCAACACAACGATAAAAGGATGATCACACGAATTCTCCAAAAAGTTAATTTCGGAGAAACAACTGACAGACAAGAAATGTTTAAGAAGCACTACAGCTACAACTGCGGAAAAACACGTGACAAAAGCGGGATATGAACAGGGCAGATTCGATGCCGGCTGAGGGCGTTTCCGATCTAGAAACCCCTTTTCTTAAGGGAATTCAAGACGCGTCTAGAGACCCTTTTATTTGATAGAATCCAAGACGCGTCTAGAGATTCTATATTTGATAGAATCCAAAGACGTGTGTAGAGATTCTATTATTTGATAAAACTTTACTTTATAGAACTTATATCTTATATATATATTAAACTTCTAACTTCAACTTTACTTGATAGACGCGTCTAAAGACCCTTTTATCGCCATCTGTTGATGTTCTCCAACAGATGGCGCATCAGCAGACCTTCATTTAGGAATCCCATCTTCTCCAGAGCGCGGAGAGCCTTCTCGCTGCGCCGATCTGTGAAAAGGAAAAACCAATATACCCATTAAATGATATTAAATGTTCAAATTAATTTAAATAGTGATCGAAAATAGGACAAAATGACGTTTAAATGATTCTTAATTTAATTTAAAATTAGGCGGCTGATCACGTGTTGATTTCTAAAATTTAATGTAAATTATTAAATGCTAAACCAATTTAAATCGACGGTGATTTTAATTCCAGTTTGATGTGAAATACCGGAAAAGCGCTTTTGTACTAAACTAATTTAGTAATATTTTAATTTTGAATCAGATTTTGGACACGAGCTAGTTTTTAGTTTAATTGGAATTCAGAACTAATTTAAACATTAGAAGCTGAACTCATAAAAACATATCAAAATGAAACAATTTACCTGGAAAGTTCAGATTTACATTTCGTTGCTAACGGTAACCACCGTCAGTACCGAAAACGATTGTCCCGTCGATTCGGAGTTTGAAGTAGTCGTGGTGGCGGGGACTGGAGCTCCTGAAGTTTTCTGAGCTGTTTTTCCTCTACGGACCGGCTTCGTATAGGCGCGCTGAATAAAGCTAACATCCTCGCCGGTGAGTTTGATGAAATCGGTTTCTCCGGTTTTCTTTAACGCTATTCCGTAGTACACAGAGACTCCGGATCCGTTGATTGTGGAACGTTTGATGTGGAAGCGATCCTGTAGCATAATATCCAAATTTTTCTCGAGGACCTCTTTATCTGGCTGAGCGAAGCCCTTTGACTCCAGAAATCTGTCAGAAAAATTGGAATTTAATGGCCAGTAGGAATCTGTACCTCTTACTTGATTCTGGTTTACTGAAAGAGTACGAGTACATAACATCTGAGTTTACTATACCGACGAAAGTGAAGACACAAAGATGTGACTTGAGTGGTGTAACCTTTTTTCCCTCCGTCTTTCGCTTCGTAATTCGCTTCCATCCTGTGTATACGGGAACACATAACACGTTACAGTACCAATGCCGCATTAGGCAAAAAAATAACGGGAACTAACCACTCGCTCAGTTCATTATCTAAACTGTAGTTTTTATCTCCAGTCTTAAAGTTCCCGAGATGATTGGGATCGTCCTTTTGGTCTGAAAATAAAATACTTATATATGCAAATCAAATACATAAAAAATTCAATTTCCAGTCAAGTGAATAGTCAAGCGTATAACTAGATGTGTAATTAGCCGGGGTTTAGATCTGTATCCGACTGATAAGATCTTTAATGTAAATGAGAAACCCGAGGGAACGAGAAAAATATTTCTGGCTTGCAACTTCATTCTCAATGTGACTTCTAAGTCCACGATGTACGCTGTTTCGCTGCTTTGAACTGAATAGGGCAAAACTGAGTGTGAAAAGCCCGGCCGGTTATTACGAGCTGACCGAATAACGCCTGATGTTGAGAGCTGTCCGCATGCCGGCGTAAACCGATATGCCATTAACTGATATCAAGTGTTGTTTAGGTTAATTAAACAGTGATCTAAAATAGGACAAACGGCGTTTTAGTTTAAATTATTTGTAAATGATTTTTAATTTAATTTAAAATTAGACGGCTCATCAAGTGTTGATTTGTAAAATTAAATACAAATTATAAAATATGCAAAACCAATTTAAATCGGAAGTGACATTAATTACAATTTGAGGGGAAATACCGGAAACTCGTTTTTTGTTTCGGACTAATTCAGTTTTAATTTAATTTGGATCACATTTTGGTCGCGAACTAGTTTTTAGTATAACTGGAGTTCAAAACTTTAAACTGAACATTAGCAACTGAACTCATAAAAACATACTAAAAAAAACAATTTATCTGGAAAGTTCAAATTTACCTTTCGCGGTCTGCTCATCCTGCGACTCCTTCTCGGCCGGCGGCTTCTGCTGGTCCCCCTCGACGTTCTCCGCCTCCAGATGGGTCCAGCCGTTCTCGCTTTCTGCCTTGGCAGTCAGCTCCTCGACAAACTCAGTCACTACGTCGCTGAGCACGGTGACGGCTTCCGCCACGGCGTTGACTACGCTGGCGACCGCGTTGGTTCCCTTCTGCTGCTCCGCCTTCTCCTCCTCAGTTTGCGGCTGTTCCGGCTGCTTCTGCTCTTGAGGAGTGGCAGTACCCGACGCCAACTACCGAAAAAGAGAAAGAAAAACCAGGTGAGGTGCCACAACTAGTGGAACTTAGATGCTTGGTGAGACTGATGACTGTTGTGTTTCGACCAACTGTTTATTCAAAACAAAGACGCATGCATCATCTCCGGCCTCGAGCAAAAATCAGTAGAAATGATGTCAGTCACATTTCGCGAACACGGAGGTCAAACTAAAAATGTTACTTTATACACTGAAATTTTTCCTTAATTCTGTTCAAATTTAAAATAGGTTAAGTTTTGTTTAAAAACAAAACGATGGGGCACAAAATGTGAAGGCCGCTTTGAGTTTTATGTAGATTTATATTTTGTTTGAATTTAACGAGCTCAGAATTAACAATAACGATAAAGCATCAATTCCATCATTGATGATGGGGCAGAAATAATGAAGGACGGAACTATTGATTCTTTCTTTCACATACCTCCGATTCGGATAAACGGAGCGCACGGATCACCAACATGTCGTGCTCCGGATGAGTTCCCTTTCCGTGGCATCCCTCACAAAGGTCAAAGTCGGGACCCAAGGAGCACTTGAAGCGATCTCCAGCGATAACGCCATCGCAGGTCACTCCACGGTGGACCTCCTTTTCGCCTCCCGCCGCGGCGGTCTTGGTCGGGTGCACGGACAGACGGAGGAGGTCGTTGTTAAGGACTTCTTTGGCCACGGCCAGCTCATCCGCCGAGCTCAAAACGACCATGTCGCCCTCCGGGTCCTTCCACTCGATACGGAAATTGGCATGCCCTACGAGACCCTCCACGCGCTGACGGAGCAATTCGAAAGTGGCGTTGGCCTCGAGGTTGAAGCGACGAATCTCCTGGTCGGGCTCGATGCGCAGCTTGACTTGGGTGGCCATTTTTGCTGGTGAAAATGTGAGAAAATAATTCAGTTGATGGGACGAGAAAGGGCAAAAGTAATTCAGAAGTTGTTCGGGAATAAAACAATCGGAGAGGAAACTGCGAGAACTGAAATGATGAAGTTGGAGAGTGGAGAGTGGGGTTTTTCTATGCCGGCACAATAGCTGGTGTGAGCAAAAAAAAACGCTGTGATGGAGTAAGCAGTTTTTGCGTTCATTAGACACAGTTGAATGGATCAGTGCGGGTGGTGAACGTCTTGAACGGCTTGAACGTCCTCACAACTGGCGGCTCCAGCCACAATTACTGTAAAGAAATGTCGTGAGCCGTCGAGAAACTTCTCAGCGGATGTATCGAAACTGCAGAATTTCAAACTTGGAACTGAAACTTCCAGTTCCACCCTAGATGGTGCTACTGCCTTCTGTCTTGCATCTGTCTTGTGAGTGGTTCATGTGAGTTGAGATTAGAGAAGGAGACACAGCCTCAGGTAAGCCAGGGGGCGTGTCCTCGTATCACCGTTGCAATCGCGTGCAAAACCAGGGAGATTAGCGAGTTTGAATTAGCGAAATAATCGCTGCAAATAAGCGAACTTGGAATACCCTTAGGGGTCATTCAACAATTATGTCATCGAATTTAGAGGGTACGTGTCTGCAATCGATGACGAGCTCTTACGTATAGAGGGCGGGGGTCTGTCCTTGGATTACGTCAACAATTTTAAATCTCAAAATTTCCTTGATTCTGAGAGTTTGAAAAAACGTGTATTTCAGTAACATTTTATAGGTCCGCATGCCATTATTTTTCCCTTCATTTGAGCATTATACTAGTACTGACAAGAGGTTTCGATGGTTCCACCAGAAAAACAGGTACGTCACTTGGGGGGCTACATTTACTTGATGCCTTCTGCACCAGCGCATTGGAATCGCAAATCTTCTATTTCAGGCGAAGAGGCCGTCGGTTTACAATGAATTCCTGGCGTTATTCGTGAATGCCTTTCTTGATCAAGATTTTGACGCATAGGGGGTTCCGACGGCACTGACATAAGCGTTTGAAGTTCAGGGGGGGGGGTAAAAAGAAATAATGACGAGCTCTGACAGAGGGGAGGTAGGGGTAAGGCCGCCTAATATCGAGCGCTTACGTAATTGTTGAATGACCCCTTACTGTACACAGTGTACAGTAGGCCAAAATTGTCGTTTCGTCCACACGGTATGCCATATGTAGCTGTGGTAAGCCATGTGAAACGTTTCCATGGCGAGACCTTGCTTTAATTCTCTCCACCACTGTGTGGGTTGTTTTCGTTTTATGTTTTTTTCTAAAGTTAACAGTAAAAAAATTATGTTTCTGGAAAGCCAATAAGGGGGATACAAAATATAAAGACGTTTTACATGTGAATGAATCAGCCAATCAACGGTTAAAATTTACGGTAAAGCGGATTTGCATTCCAGGAACTTTGGAATTTTTTTCTGCGAAGTCCAGGGCTCAATTGCAAATGAAATATTTTTCTAACATTTACATATTCAGTTCACTATTTGTGAAAAAAAATTCAGGGAAATCGGGGTGTGTAATTCCATTCCGACCCCTCGTGAGTCAGATTATGTTGTAATTTTGTGGTAGACAGTGGCGCTACCTAAGGGGAAACTTGCAAGTGAAACTTGCAAGTTTTACTCTAGGTGAAGACATCGTCTACGGCAAAGTTTTAACAATTCTTGATACTGTTTACTGCTATGCTGTTTAATATTACATCGTTGCGTTGCTTCAGTAATAAAGAGTGCGAGTATTCATACAATTAATTATTCAGCTATTCATTATATAGTTAATGGTAAAGTTTATTTGTTTACTTGCTTTTTATCAACATTTTACTTACAATGTCTATTTACCAGATTATTGTAATCAGTTCAAGAATACGAGTTTTCCTACAATTAAAAATTTGCAGTTATTGAATATACATTTGGATGAATACTCGCATGAATACTCGCACTCTAGAGCTGATTAGAATAATCTCTTTGTTGGTACAATATTGATTGAAACCAAGTAAACAAAAAACTTTGCCACGGATTGCAGTTAAAAATTTCGTCAGCGAATGACAAAATAGAAAAAATGGGTATTCCAAATTGAGACCACATGGAACATAAAAAATATACTGATTACTGAAGCGACGTGACGATGTAAAATTAGGTTAAGCGAGCAATAGCAATAGTGGTACAGTGAAAGTTCTGACTTGTCAGTTTGCGGCTGTTCCGGCTGCTCCTGTTTTTGAGGGGTGGCAGTACTAGTCGTAAAAATTGATGTATGTAAAATTTAAAACCATTTTTTGTTTATTTAAAGTCGCAAAGTTTACTATAAATGATAGGATATCATTTTAACACCTTATTTGAATTGCTTAAAGTATAGCCTCCTCTGTTATTCTATAGTAATACTGATACTGTGTACTAAACTACTTGTTTATTTAAAGAAGCTAATTTAATTGCGCATATTTAATTTACTCAAATTTGAGCACACAAGTCGTGTTGTAATACTTTTTTTTATTTAAGATTGCAGTAATGCGAAGAGTTGGTTACTAGTGACGCCTCTGCTTTTCGTTCACCTTTTCGTTCACCTTTTCGTTCGTCGATGGCAATATCTCGAGTTTTTTGCGGAAGTGATCCCGCACATCGACCCTGGCATTTCCTATCAGATTTGCAAAGATAACGGCAAAGAGGTGTTTGGCTTTCACATTTTAATAGCACCGTTTGGAAGATACACCAACAGATGAAGTAACCAACACAACGAAAAAGAAGATTTTTCGAATTTCACATCACACGAATTTTTACATTTTCTCAAAAAAGTTAACTTCGGAGGAAAAAACTGACAAGACAAGAAATGTTTAAGAATTTGAATGCTACAATTGCGGAAAAAACAAGTCACACAAGCAGAGTATGAACAGCGCAGATTCGATGCCGGCTGGGGGCCGTTTCCGATCTAGAGACCCTTTTACTTGATGGAGACCCTTTTACTTGATGGAATCCAAGACGCGGTTCAGGTCGCCGTTGTAGTTCTCCAACAGACGGCGCATCAGCAGACCCTCATTAGGGAATCCCATCTCCTCCAAAGCGCGGAGAGCGTTCTCGATGCGCTGATCTGTGAAAAGGAAACCCAAAATACCATTAATTGTTATCAGTGTTGTTTAGATTAATTAAAACAACGATCTAAAATAGGAGAAAACAGCGTCTCTTGATCTAAACATTAGAAGCTGAACTTGAAAAAACAAACCAAAAAAGAAACAATTTATCTGGAAAGTTCAAATTTACCTTTCGCATTCTGCTCATCCTGCGACTCCTTCTCGGCCGGCGGCTTCTGCTGGTCCCCCTCGACGTTCTCCGCCTCCAGATGGGTCCAGCCGTTCTCGCTTTCTGCCTTGGCAGTCAGCTCTTCGACAAACTCAGTCACCACGTCGCTGA
This sequence comes from Hypsibius dujardini, assembly GCA_001579985.1. NCBI lineage: Eukaryota > Metazoa > Tardigrada > Eutardigrada > Parachela > Hypsibiidae > Hypsibius > Hypsibius dujardini. The sequence continues at coordinate 1,948 of LRSR01005968.1, read as the reverse complement.
CCACGGTGACGGCTTCCGCCACGGCGTTGACCACGCTGGCGACCGCGTCGGCCTCCTCCTGCTGCTCCGCCTTCTTCTCCTCCTCAGTTTGCGGCTGCTCCGGCTGTTTCTGCTCTTGAGGAGTGGCAGTGCCCGACGCCTGCTGCGACTTGTGGATGGCCTCCTTAACCTTCTTAGCCACGTCGGCAATGATGTCCGCCACCGGACGGGTCATGTCCATGTCCATCTCCACCGTCTGCTCCTGTTGGGCCGCGGCAGCACGACGGCCACAAGGTCCACGACGTCCGGATCCGCAATTCACACGTTCACCGCCCGCCCCGAAAAACGGCGGCGGCACCATGCCGTGGGCTCCGGCGAAAAGTCCAGCTGGTCCGAAGTGTCCGCCGGGGAATGCGGGGAACGGTCCCATTCCGGCATGATGATGATGGGGATGATGTCCGCCGGCGCCGGGTCCGCAGTGGCGACGTCCTCCGCACGGGCCGGTTTGTTCGCCCATCGGGAATCCCTCACGAGTGCCGTATCCTTGGGCAAAGACTTTCTGAAAAAGAGAAAGAAAAATCAGTTGAGGTGCCAAAAATAGCTGAACTTAGATGCTTGGTGAGACTGACGACTGTTGTGTGTTTCGACCAACTATTTATTCAAGACAAAAGGCGCATGCGTCATCTCTGGCTTCGAGCAAAGTCAGTATGCAGAAAGGATGTCAGTCACATTTCGCGAGCTCAGAGGTCAAAATAAAAATGATACTTTACACTGAACTCTTTTCTAATTTTGTTTAAATGTTAAATAGATTAAGTTTGTTTCAGAACAAAACGATGGGGCACAAAATATAAAGGCAACTTTGATTTTTATACAGATTTTTTTGTTTAAATTTAACGAGGTTACGATTAACAGTAACGATAAATCAACTCCGCCATTGATGATGGGGCAGAAATAATGAAGGACGGAACTATTGACTCTTGATTGATTGATTGATTTCTTCTTTCACATACCTTCCATTCGGACGAACGGGGCGCACGGATCACCAACATGTCGTGCTCCGAATGAGTTCCCTTCCCGTGGCATCCCTCACACAGATCGTAGTCGGGGCACAAGAGGCACTTGAAGCGACTTCCCGCGACAACGCCACCGCATCCGTCGCAGGTCACTCCACGGTGGACCTTCTTCTCGCCTCCCGCCACGGCGGTCTTGGTCGGGCGCACGAACAGACGGAGAAGGTTGTTGGTGAGGACTTCCTTGGCCGCGGCCAGCTCATCCGCCGAGCCCAGGACGATCATATCGCGCTCCGAGTCCTGCCACTGGATACGGAAATTGGCATGCCCTACGAGACCCTCCACGCGTTGACGGAGCACCTCGAAAGTGGCGTTGGCCTCGAGGTTGAAGCGACGGATCTCCTGGTCGGGCTCGATGTACAGCTTGACTTGGGTGGCCATTTTTGCTGGTGAAAATGTGGGGAAATGATTCAGTTGATGGGACGAGAAAGGGCAAAAGTAATTCAGAAATCGTTCGGGAGATTAACAATCCGAGAGGACACTGCGAAAACTGAACTGATGAAGCTGAGAGTGGAAATGGTCGACTTTTATATACCAGCACACAGCTGGTGTCGGAAAAACGTAAACACAACGCGTTGTGATGGAAGTCATGAGTCATGCTGCAGCTGGCAGTTTTTGCGTTCATTTAACACAGTAGGCTGGATGAGTGCTGGTGGTGAACCGGCTTGAACGTCGTTACAACTGGCACAATGACGAGCAAAATGATGTCATGATCGCCACAACCCGCAACTAAAGCAATGTCGTGAACCGTCGAGAAACTTCTCGGTCCTAACGCATAATATTGTTCACAGGTCTGGCACTTTTTACAATCTTTTTTCCTTCTCTACTTAAATCTGAAAAATCTGTATAGCCTTTAGATTTCCATCTCGACATCGAATAATAATCTGCGGTCGCGGTCC
>LRSR01005966.1:0-20984 GCA_001579985.1 Hypsibius dujardini | reverse complement strand
TTGTCATTTTTTCCCGTTTGGCGGTGTTCGGCGACCCTGAGGACCCAAAAAGCGACAAAAATAGTCAAATTTGTTATTTTTTTACGGACAGTGATCAGCCTCCAAATCCACAACCAATAATGTTTTATTTTGAAGAAACATTCAACATTCAGTGCCAATTTAATTTGCCTAAGACGATTGAACCGTCTTGGACATAAAAAACAAAGGTCGCTTGTCGTCATTTTGACGCCAATGGTCGTTAACTGGTTAATTGAACCGAAGAATGGTTAGACGGTGGCTTCCGTCTCACCACCGGGTGCTCGGGACAATTTGGCTATAGCTCCTGACGTAGACGGAAGGTCAGACGGTGAGCAAGACATTGGACGGTGAACCAGAAAATAAAGCGACATCGAATAAGGCAGATAAATAATCCGACGGTGGTGAGCGGAATGGTCGTAAAACAGGAATCACCTGACGGTGAGATGAAAAGACCTTAAGCGGTTGGTAAAAAAACAAACCGACGAATATCTGGATAGACAGGTGATCAGACAACGTTGGGTTTAATGGTCATATGACAGAGAAACACATGGCAGTGGGACGGAAGACCTTCGAGGGTTGGCGTTGAGAAAATTAAACTTATCTGCGGCTGACCAAATGGTACTATAATGACGGACTATCTGACGGGTTAACGGAGGGTCGGACAGAGGAAAAACTTCCATGTTGGTTAGGGAAAGAAAGTGACAGCGAAACGAACAGATGGATGATCAGATAGCGATGTCTTCAAAAGGGTGGGTTATATAACGGTTGAGAACTTGACGCTAGGATGGAAAGACCTTAGTCTGTCAATCAAAAACCAAATAACGCAGACTTGGGAGATAGACGATCAGACGGCGGTTTGTTTAGTAAGTGACAAAGACGGAACACTTAAGAGGCAAGCAAATTAAAACATTCGCGATTGACTAATTGGTCATGTAATGACGGGCTATCTTTCGGAGGAACAAAAGGTCGAACGGAGAGAAAAACTGTCTACGTTAGATCGGGAGAGAAAAACTGTCTACGTTAGATCGGGAAAGAAAGCGACGGCGAACAAGACTGACGGGTGATCAGCTAGCGACAATTTAAGTTTGTGTAACGGATGAGCATCTGACGGGGAGACAGCAAGATCTGAGTCGGTTGCTTAAAAAACCCATTGACATAGACTTGGAGAGACGAATGGTCAGACGGCCGTGGGCTTGAGGCTCGCAACTTGACGAAGCACCTAACACGGTGAGATGAAAGACCAGACGGAAAGGCATAAATGAAACGGTGGATTGGAAATTTAAACGACGATGCACGACCAGCCGGCGGACGGTCAGACGACTGTGCGCTTTAGGGTAACGGACACGGAGCATACCTCACGAGCACTCAGTCCGATGTATACAGCATCTGTCCGTATGTTTGTCGGTTTGTCTAGGTTTCAGCCTCTGTCTTCCAGTGTTACAGCCGGAGGATGTTCTGAACTAATAAATAAGACAACGCATGGCATGTGTCGGGTACCTTTCTCTCTTAGTCATATTCATCTCTTATTTGATCACCAAATTATCCTTCTGAAAAGGTAACTCGTCACTTGTCTGTGTGATGAGCTGCAGTTTCGCCGTGAGGGACAACTTGGTCTCACCTGTCCTTGCCCAAACAATTCCATAATAATATCGTGAGGATAATCGAAGCGTGTCCAAATTGGTATCACAATTGAGCGATTACCCACGCGACAACCTGTCAGTCACTCCTTTGTCACATACACTCTCTCCTTTTGTTTGCGAGGTTCTCCGTCGCGCGCGCGCGCATCGGTAAAAGGTCCGGCAGACGCCGAGAACGTGAGCCGACACCGTACCTCTCCAACCACCGTCGAGGGTGAGAAGAGAACACGCGCTCCGAAAGAAACACAGACACAGACACATGTAAATACCTTGTACCAATACGTACTACACCGCGGCGCTCGCTATAGCCCAGGCCCATTGTTCAGGCCAAAAAACACTGACTATGGATGGGGGAATATTCGGAGTAATATAGACATCAGCAAACCCTGTCTGTCTCTCTACCTCTCTTTGTGATATTATTATTATTTCTGACGGAGATAACAGTAGCGGCAGTGGCGGGGCTTGTGTCAGAAGACTATTCTTCTGGGCTTCCTGCCGCAAGTGGTTTGCACACATTTTTCCAGGTCTTCAGTTATTATTATTAGAAAGAGCGAGAGAAAGGTCCGGAAACCCTTTCAACTGGAAAACTGGAGAACCAATTTGTTCAGTTTTTTTGGCTAGCGAAGTGAAGCTTCTGGTTTTTAAGCGGAAAACCCTGAGAAAAGGACTTTTTGCGGTTTTCCCTTAGTTCTGGTGTATATTTGAACAGGGTCATCCAAACGGACAGTAGGTAAGTCATCGAATAAACGTGGCATCGAATAAACAGGGCATCGAATAAACGTGAAATGTTCCTCCAGTCTCTCCCAACGCCACTAGCTAATTTTATTTAGCTTAACCTAACAATTGAGTTTTTCAAATTTACATGTTGATTAATTTTTTTCAGTTAATCCCCATATTTGTTTCCGCGATGGTTTATTTACCTTAATTGTCTTTTTATTTAAATTTAAGAAATACTGAGAGGGAAGCAGGATAACTTGAGGTACATCTTAAATTTTTATTGCATGGTCTGAGGACGGAACACTTGTGGCGGTCACTTTCACACACGTGATGAATCTCGATTGAGACGGTCATTTCTGAGGGCAAAGCGTAATTTTGCGGCGGCACGCACACGTTAAGTATGCCATACCTGGCTGTTGTACATGGCAATCACTTCCGGACGCACCTCTGACCTCACTGCTCGATTTAAGTCGTTTCCTCAACTTTCTGAAGAGTCTGCAAGGTCAACGAATCGAATGAATGGTCGTTTCGAGCTAAGCGACGCCAATTTCGACCATTTATCTACATTTCTTTCAATGAGAGAGTTTTTAATGATTTTTCCCAAATTGACTCTTAAAAAATATGTCTGTATTTTTCCAGGACAAAAGAAGGATGTGAATTTTTTTTTGATTTTTTAAAATGATGCATTGATCCTAATTTGGTCTGAAATATTTCTAAAATATTACTTAAGAAGGAAAGATGCTTCCAAATATTTACCTGCCCAAGGAGAGGAAAGCTAATCCGACAGTCCCGTTTCAGCCTCAACATCATCTCACAGTCACATCCGTCGTTACTGTTTCTTCCATGCCCCACCACGACAAGATAACCTTCTCCCCACATCGACCGGGTCAACCGGCTCGCCTCGAACCCAGCGCCAGTCAGGCTTCCATGGTCTCGACGACCAACGAACGGGTGGTCAACGTCAGCGACCGTCGCTCCCTGACCGCAGCGCCCTGCACCGACTACGCCTGCAAGCACGAGCAGTGCCGGCTGCGGAACGAACAACGCCAACGGAAATGGTATTCTGGCTGCTGGAACGGTCTGACGCGGAAGTGGATGCGGCTCTTTCAGCCGGTTATGAAGAGCTCCCATCCGGCACCCGGACCGAGTGCTGGATGGTTCCGTCAGGTCGGGTATGAGATGATGCTGCCGCCAACAGGGATCGCAGCACGCCTAGTGACTTTGGCCATGCTGGCGTTCTTCATTTGGGCGGCCTTCTGGTCTGTCTTGACCAAGGACATGCTGCCTCATGGGAATATTTTTGGCCTATATATGGTGGTGTTGTTTGCGTTGATTTTGGGCTACCTGGTGGAGCGGATCAAACTGGCTCCGCTGCTGGGTGAGTGGGAAATTTTTATACCTTGTTTTTACCGCTTAATAGTAAAAAAAAAAGTATAGTAAAAAATGGGGCGACCTTCTCAGAATTCGGACTTTAGGGATGCGACGATATACAGGGAGATCCGTTTGATTTGATATGATTTTGATTTAATTTGGTTTGGTTTGGTTTGGTTTGATTTTAATTTGCTATTTTGTTCTGAATTAATGATCCTACAAAAAATATGTTTAACAAACATAAGGTTTGACCAAAATCTTCCTTTTCTGCTGTTGTCCCTGCCAAATGTTTGTCATATCAAAACAATTCAACAACGTCAGTTACAGCTTGAACCTATCTACTAATCTTTTTGAAACAGAAGTTCAGAAATTGGTTTGTTTAGTGCTTTTACAAAAATTAATAATGCAAATTAGGAAATTAAGTAAAAAAAATCAAATCAAACGGAGCCCAGTTTGGTTTGATTTGATTTAATAGTTTGATATTTCATTTTTTTATTGTTTAATCGCATCCCTAAATGAGACAATTATTTTCTTTAAAAGGTGAAATGTTTAAAATTCATCTTTTTTACCTTCGTTAAAAACCCAATGTTTTGGAAAAAAATTCGATCCGTTGGTTTCTACTGAATTTCTTTCAGTTACGAGACTCAAGATAATTGTATATATCGTTGGTTTTTTTTGACACAAAAAAGTACTCTTTTTTAACGGATTAGAAATTAAAAATTATATCTTTTTCAATAAAAACAATTAATTAATTGTAACATCTCATATCTCAGTGTGCCTGGAAGGCGGCTAAAAATAGTCGCAGTCGCTGAGATACGCATAGGCAACATGGATGTAATGGATGAGGTTTGGTGTAAGGACATGACACTTGCAGGTGAAGCTTGAAATGGATACGAAGCGGTTTATAATGATGATTAGTGATGCGGACAGGTTTATAACTTAGCTGAGTTTGTTGGAATGCAAGTATTGAGTGAGGGTAAATATATATATGTTTACATATAATGGAAATAATTGAACCCATTGTAAGTGTTTGAGAAGAAGACCAGTGGCTGCAATGAGAGTGCAATCCTCATCATAGGTTAGGAAAAAAACTAGAAGGTGAATTTAATTTGATTTCGGTGATTAAGTGTAACTGAAATATAATTGAGTCAACAATCACAGCAAAATATTCATACACATCATCTACATATCAATGATCAGAAACTTTGACGCATGATACAATGTGACTAAATGTGTTCATTTACATCTGAATTTAATATTTTAGAATTTTTTTTTATATAAACTTGGAATTTTGATTATAAATAAGCTTTACTTGTTCATATAGGCATGTTGATTGTCGGATGTTTTATGAGAAATGTGCCTCCCCTGGACTTCACAAAATACGTGGACAAGACATGGAGTAGCTCCATAAGGTATTTCTTGCATTCCCAATTGTTTGTGATGTTAACATTGACGATTTGATAGAGCAAATATAAATTTCTTTTAGAAACCTTGCTTTGACCGTGATCCTAACCAGGGCCGGTCTGGGCCTCGACCAGGTGGCCCTGCAAAAGCGCTTCTGGGCCATCATGAGTCTGGCAGTCGTGCCGACCTTCGCGATCACCGGCTTCATCACCGTCGTCGCTGTCTACATGCTCGACTTTCCGTGGCTCCATAGTGCGGCTCTTGGGTCCGTTCCACTGATCGTAACTAACCCTATGCCTTTAAGCGCATGCCTACTTACGTAGCTTGCATGTATATAATAAAATATCATATTTGTTATATATTTATTCTATGTTTTTTTGTCGTACTAGCCAAATATATTTACAACATATTTAAATGTTTTTGAAAGGTATCACAGTTTTAGTTTTTAAAAAAATTAAACAAATAGTGTTGGTCGATCTTAAAAGCTTGAAACTTGTTTCCGATATTCCCGAGCCTTTTTTTCGTCGGCGCCTTTTTGAACGCAACTATGTTAGTATCCAATTCCGTGGAATTCCATTAAATTCCGCCTGGCATTTGCTTGGGGCAAAATGGCGCTACCCAGGGGCGCCCATGCCCTGCGTCTACCCCTTAGCCCCCAAGCATAACAGGTTTCATGATTCCATGCAATTTCATTTAGTAAAATTTCGCAGAATTAATACTGATATTCCAGTCCAAATATGACGCATTTTGGAACTCCCTTTCATACATATCCCTGTGTAGACAATGACGAGGGCTTCTTCGATTGCAGGTTTCTTATAAGTGCCGTGTCACCGGCCGTCATTGTGCCCATTATGTTGGTCTTTCAAGAACAAAAACTCGGCACAGTTAAGGGTCTTCCGTCTATGATCATTGCAGCGGCGACCATTTGCGACGTCATTGCAATCTGCGGTAACGGCATCCTATTGGGAATTGCCTTATCCAATGGTTCGTAAACAAATGAATCATTACCCAACCTTAGCATGCGAGAATAGTCTTAAACTCTGTTTTCTTAGGAAGTCTTGCGTTCAACATTGCTGCCGCTCCCATTCAAATCGTTGTGGGAATTGGCTTCGGTATCCTGGTTGGCTGGATCTTGGTGTACTTCCCAAGTGGCGACGATGTATGTCTGATCAAAGTTTAGTTTAGAGCACACATTGGATTGAGGGTCGAACGTTCATATCTGTCTGTGTCTGTGTCTGTGTCTGTGTCTGTGTCTGTGTCTGTGTCTGTGTATGTGACTGTGTCTGTGTCTGTGTCTGTGTCTGTGTCTGTGTCTGTGTCTGGGTCTGTGACTGTGTCTGTGTCTTTGTCTGAGCCATCGTCTGTGCGTGTATCGGTGGCTGTAAACTCTTTTCGGTAAGTTTTTTTTTCCAGAATGCTGCGACGATTTTTCGGTTTATCCTTCTTCTCTGCTCGGGAGTTCTCTGCATTTTCGGCTCCAAGATCGCCAACCTTTCCGGTGCCGGAGCCCTGGGCGCTCTGACCACACCCATGGTGGCGGTCCGCGGGTGGAAGCGGAAAGGCTACACCAACAGCGTCTTTCAGATCTCTACCGCCCTACGTTACTGTTGGGTCATCTGTCAGCCTTTGCTGTTTGGACTGATCGGGGCCGCCGTCGACTTCAGTACGCTAAGACCGCAACGCGTGGGTAAGCAAACAACAAACGATAATACTTGAGTATACCCCAGACAATACACTTAAGCGATGGCTGAAGTTGCATTCCTTTGAAAAATTGCACCATTGTTAGAGATATGTGCCTTAAGAGACTCAGCAAAAGATTGATCGACAATAAGTTTCGCTGAACTTTGGGTTTCCATTTCATGAATTTTCGCGGACTGTCTTTACAACAACATCAAAGGAAATTGCGAACTATGGACAGCAGCTGACAACCTGAACGGAATAGGTTGCCATAGACAAGCATTGCCTACTTGCTATTTGTTATTTTTGTCCAATATAAAAATCTTGGTTCGCTCGCTCAGAAGCAGATGTTGTAATCCAACAAGTAAAGAACTCTGGACCGCTGTGTACTCTATTACGTTTTGTTATAGTAAATAATACCGCCAATAAAATATGTCTTAATATTTATGCAGATAGAAGGCACCTAAAATAAAACAATAATTAATTTTAGTTGTATTTACATTTATTCATTTTACATTTTATATTTACATTAAACATTTTATTGATATGAAAAAACAAGTATTAAATAGGAAATTAAATTTGTGGATTCGTTCTGACTGGATTTGGTGATTTTGTTTCTTTCAATTTTAGTAAGTTTTTTCAGTCAATTGGTTTATTTGTTTAGTGATACAAAAACGCTCGAATAAAATATGCCTTAATATTAAAAATGATAGAAGATACTCAGGCTAAAACAAAAATCATTATTAAAAACACATTTTGTATTTATGAAAAAAGTATAACAGGTGTAAAATAATAATTAAATGCGTGGATTCGTTGTAGCTGAATTTGGTGATTTTTTCTTTCAAATTTGACCCCATGAAATATTGAAAGTTTTTTAGAGTATCCCTCTAAACATATCGACCGTTCTTGTAGGCCTTATCATTGGACTCTTGATCAGCGCTCACGTTTTCCAATTCTTTGCTACTCTGGCGGCCACCTGGGGCTTCCGCGCCTTCACGTGGAGGGAACATCTCTTCTTGGCCTTCGGTTTCCTCCCCAAGGCCACCATCCAAGCTGCCATCGGATCGAACGCCTTAGACATTGCGATGAAGAACAATCTGGGCGATGATATGATCACACTTGGTCGCGACGTAAGAACTTAAATTCAACAAATCAAATCCAATAATTTACATAATATTTAGTGCCTTTCCTCTTGTATAGAATTGTTTTATAAAATAGACTTCTCCTAATAAATATAGCATGATGTAGCTCGTCAAATAAAATCTGCACAACGAATGAAATAATTCTCATTTTGATTTTCTAAAAGTATAAAACTTGCCGAATTTTAGTTTATTTTATTAATTTAATAAAAAGGCCCTCTCAAAGTCCCTCCGATATGGATTTTTTTTTGAGAAGTTTTACTGTTAGAAATTTTGCTTTTAAAAAATTTATTGCTATATCAATGTGTTAATGTGTAAGCGTCACGCGCTTAAACACTTGTCCATTTTCAGACACTGAACTGTGCGGTTCTGGCGATCGTTTTCATGGCGCCCATAGGTGGTGTGCTGTTGATGTTAACCGGTCCGAAGCTGTTAGACAAGGAGCCGCTGCTGCCGGTGGTGACGATGGAGGAAAAGGCGGCTAAAGAAGAGGACGACGAGCCGTCCAGCCCGCCCTACACCAACGGAATGGTCCAAAATGGCGGTAGCCAAGTGGAAATTGGCGGCATTGTCAATGGTAGTTTCGAGTATGACCGCGACATGCGACGCCGATCTGGAGTGTCTATACAGCTACAGAACTTGGACAATCGACGCGGGAGTAAATCACAGTTATGAGAAAATTACCATTTTGTGGTGTAAAATTGTTTTTTGTTTGTTTTAAGCAAAGGAATGATTTTGACATCTATAGGTTCAGTAGTTAAAGTATAATAAATATGTGAATATTATTTATGTAGTCTACGTACATAATTGCATCACCGATGCAATTTAATACCCAGACGGACCTTTCGCTAAAGAGTTAGCTCGTATTCATCGAGCATTCAGAAGCGCGTCATGCACAATTCACGCAAGTGCGGGTGCGAATACTGCACAGTTTTTGTTGTTATCTGACCCTTTACCGGGAAGTTAGGTTATTAAGCTAAACGTCGGAGGGTGCCAGCAATTTCCGCCTAATACAAAATTCGAACAAGAGTTGTTGATTTTCGTGTGAGAGACTCATGAAAAGATGCGGGTTGCCCGTCGGAACAAAATGATTGACAGGAAAATTGCTTTCTTCGGGCCTCACCCGTCAACAATTTGCTGCCAGCTGAGTGAACGAAAAAAGAGAAAGAAAAGGTTTCTGTCAAAGCCCAAATGTGGAACAAAACTAAAAATGGTAAACATTTATGCCAATTAAAATTTCCCCCCCCCCCGTCGAGTGGATGAATTATGGATTTGAAAAACAATCTTTTAGCGCATGCTGTACCACACACTGTGGGAAAACTGTTGAGTGGAGTTAACCGCTCTTCATTGAAAGTAAATTGTTCGCGTGGCACAAAATTGCCATTGGTCCTTCGGCGGTGGCTTTCATATACAATTTTCTATGTGATGTGTGTATGTGTTGCCCGTTCTGCACTATCTATACTTTTTTGCTTTGACACCCGAGATTGTAGAACGGGTCATCCAATGCATCCGTCTCTCTATTATTTGGTCTCTCCTACAATCAATCTATTCGTCTGCCCGTCTGACCCATTGCCTGAGTTCGTGTTTGTCAGTCCGTCTATCCATCTGCTTGCCTGTCCGTTACTCCGGTCGTCTGCCCGTCCGTCCGTCCGACCATGAGCCCACCCGTCTATCCATCTATCTGCCTGTTTACCTGCGTGTTTGTCCTTCCGTCCATCTAGCCGTCGGCCGGTCTGCTTATTTGCCTCTCTGTCATTCTGTCCGCCCGCCCACCCTTTCATCTGTCCGTTCGTCTGTCTGTCTGTTCACCTGCGTGTTTGTCCTTCCGTCCGTCGAATCTCCAGTCTGTTTGTCGGTTCGTCTGTTTATCTGCCTGTCTGTCTTTCTGTCTGTCCGTCCTTCTGACTGTCCGTCCATCCGTCCGTCTGTCTCGGGAAGACACCTCCTTATGTAAATACTGATGGGTGAAGATATTTTAGATGAGGTGCATAGCCCCACTCCCTTGCAATTGATAAACGGGGCAAACGACGAACTACCGCGAGGAAAGGCAGATGATTCGTACTCTTTCCATTCCGGGTGCAGGAGAACGTTGCTGTTCCGATGCTGGCCGGGAGTGCTGCTCTTTTGGATGAAACGCATTTTTCCGACGTCCGAATTTTGATGGAACATGACTGCGCAGAACAGAGTGGAGTTTAGGACGAGTAGCACGACGAACTTGACCAGCGTAGCGGGATTCTGGGAGGGTAAAGATAACGTATATGAAATAAATGAATAGTATAATAAAATAACGTCTCAAATTATTAAAAAATCAGCTGGAAGTCTCAATTTATTAAGGACGATATTGCAGCCGACTTCAATCGAGATTCTTCTTCATGCTACTTACTAAAAAATTAATCAATACATTGTTTATACATTTTAGTTGAAAATGATAAACAGAGGGATGTTCCTGGCAAGAAGAATATATCACGCTGAATTGTTAAATGCCTTTGCATCTCTGAACGACTACATTTAATGTAAAGAGATCTATATCTTATTAAATTCGTAAAACATAATGCTATCGATCTTTAAAATTCGCGAAATATAAGCAAATCAGATGTTGCATTCAGAACATAACACTAAAACTATTTTGGTGATCCTCATTTTACTTTTTGACGGTTCTCATGGTTCTCATTGCCATGAGGAGATTCGGATGCTGCTTCCATGTTGGACTGATGTATCTCTCTATTATCTTTGGTAAGTAAAGTCACCTCTCAATTTATTAAGTGCATGTGCATTCTGATCTGAATTACATACCTAATTTAACTGGGATTGAGAACCGGGACCGGGAATGAGATTAAATGAAGAAAGACTGATTTCTTCAAACTTAAAATAACTTAATTTTTATTGGAGTTGGAAGCTTGAGTTTATTAAACTTTCACACTACACAAATTAGAGGCAATCGTTAATAATTTTGTAGGCTGAACATAAATAAACGGCGAGGATGATGAGCCGATAGAAAGCAATAGATGTTACATTTGTCGACGCTCTTTTATGGGATTAAATTTAATTGGTAATTAAAAATAAGTAGTTTAATTTAGCTTCCTATTACTGTACTGCCGCAATTGTAATGTTCAGTTTTTGCACCCGGGCAGCGCACTCGGCCTGTGTGTGTTCACTGAGTGCCCAACTTATGATAGGCGAGTGTGATGGAGGCGGAGCTTAACTGACCGTTATAATCGTGGCGGTACAGTACCTTGTATCTAGTTTCATCTTTGTTTGTTTGTCAATTGGCCGTTACTTTTCCACTTACATTTTTAGCTGAGAAGAGTTTTAGTGATTTTTTCAACAGTTATTAAAATTCTTCGTGTACTTAGTTCACCATCTCTTCAGCGTAGTTCAAGTTTACTATGTCAAAGAGCTTACAGAAGAGTGAGGTCCGTCACAACCACCGTCATGAGGTAGATGGCCGTAACTTTTTAATTCGGCTAGTTTCGTCTTCATTAGGGAGACACTAGCTACAGAGAAAGTTTTATCAGAAGAGTGGTGCATGGGATTGAACTCGGAAATATTGTGCGGTCGTAGATGGTCAAGGAAGCCCGAAGCGTGAGTCTGTCATAGTGTGTCCTTGTGGACCTTCAGCATGTTTCGGTATTATTAACTAAAGCATCACACCGCACCATTTTCATTTGAACGGCTGGTAATTATTGTGGAGGTATGAAAATGTGTCGGTTCAATTTGCACACTGTGCTTCCGACGTGGTACAGACGACCGACATCAAGGACATTTATCGCCGGATGTATGATACTACTACACGATATACTGCTGTGAACAACCCTGGTGAGCTGAGTAATACCATAAGGATGCGCGTATTTTCTTTCTTTTTTTACTGTTTATTTTTGTTTCAAGTCTCCATCTAGATTTGTTTAGTCTGCAGTTTTTTAATGAAAACCTGCTCGAGTGTAGCCTTTATTTCAAGGGATTGTTTTCGCATTTGCCTGTGGACTCTCGGAAGTGGATGGACTTAGCGACCGTTCACGTAAAACAAAAATAAAAATCATACTGGGCTCGCTCTCAGAATATACCAAACACAGAGGAATGCCACCCACAAATAAATGGCTCAATTTGCACGTTCAAAAATGCGGGAAGATGCAGTTGCTGCTTTTATATAAATAGAAAACGCAACACAACATTTTCCACGCAGACACCCTGCGGCTCTCGCGTCCGCGATAGAGGATCCAATGTCTGACCATATATACTCAACGAAAAACAGCAGCAGAGTGTCTCAATCATTTTTAACAGACAGAGATGTTGTCTTCGTAAACCAGCAAGGGATGACTCATCAAAACATATATTCGGCTTGCAAGCCGTGATTCAAGACAACCCGCGGTAATAAAAAAATTAAAAAGGAACACTGAGAAAAAGAAGAAGTTCGTGTTGAGTGAGTGGTTTCAGTCGTCAACACATATGAATCAAGAAAAAAATATGCGCGAGTAGGAAAGGAAAGAACTGTTTAACCCAAGAACGACTGGATCCAGGCGGAGCTCTCGCCCGCGTCATTGCGCAGCTTGACCTCATACTTTGTGGCCGTGGCGCCCTTTTGGGTGTCGCTGACGTTGAGGCTGGCGTAGTAGGCGTCTCCCTGCTCCTTCTTGAAGACGAGCTTGTAGCGTCCGCCGTCCTGCACTTGAGCGCCGTTGACTAACCAGGCGATCTGCGGCTCCGAGTGGGAAGTGGCGCGTAGCTCAATCAGCAGGCTTTTGCCGTCCGCGGCTTCCTTCGTTGTCGGTTTCTGAGTCATATTGGGGGACTTTCGTACGGCACTGAAATTAGCATTTATTAAATATCACATGTTGGTGATATTTTTATATTTTAACGTACATGTGGAGTGGTTTTAATTAATATTATTATGCAATATTATTAAAATGTAAAATTGATGAAAAACTTTTAAAGAGAGATAACAGTCAAATTTTAACATAATGCTTCGCATTGTACTAATCTAATAAGGGCAGAAATTAAAATAGATATTTAATACTGGGCGACTTCCCTACGCCACTGAAGGTAGGATTTTTGCAATATGATATTTTCTATGTCATATTGCTTATCTCTAAGGATTTCAATCAACAATATTTCATAATAATTAAAATGTCAAATGAATAAAAATGGTATTAACAAGAGACTACTGCATAGTCCAGTATTATTTCTAGCATTTTATTTTAATAAGCCCGAAAATTCAAATAAATATTTTATTAAACTTTTAACATGATATCGCTAAATGTGACTTTGCTTCTTTGTTGAACGATAATATAAATGATGTTTTTTTCCTCCCTCATGAAAACAAGTAATACGAATCATGACAATCGCAATTGAAAATCCATTTGTGACCAAAAATTGATACGACTAAAAAATTTTAACTAATACAAGCGTGGACTTACGACATGATTGAAGCTTCTTATTGCAGTCAATGGGTTCCGACTAAAAGGTAAAAAGGCTTGCCAAGAGCAGGCGGAAAATACAAACAAATAAATTTGTCAAATATGAGAAAGTGGAACTGGCAGTATTTAAGAGGACTTCGCTGTCTTTTTGTTTTACTATCCTCTTCTGCCAGGATGAGCAACACTTTTTGAAGTAGTCACCCAGCCGAGAGTATGAGTAATATAATATATGAGTAATAATATTGTTGTTTTTACATACTCGACCCAGTCAACGATCGTTCAGAGGACCTAGACGTGGGGGTGTGATTCACTCTGTCTACTCTTTAACCAGCAATATTTAGCAGCAGAAGATGGAAGCTAATTGGTCTGTTTGGTGATCATGCCTCTTACAAAATCCCCCATATATATCACCCGTGGGTTGTTTAGGGTCCTTACAAGTCGGAAGCCGGACCCCTCATCCTAGGGCCAGGGGTGAACAAAGGGGCCAAATGCACTTGTTTGAAATTGAATCCAAAATTCAGCCTTTTGTTTCTGACCATTTTGAAACTTGTGTTGGTATAGGGATCTGACTTTCAAAGACCTCTTGGGATTTTAAAGCATTTTTACAAACTTCAGTTTTTCCATCAAATTTGTGATTTGTTGGAATCCAAGGTACTCATTCTAGTAATAACTGAAAATAAAAGGTTAAAAACATTCTAGAATGGTCCAAATTTGATGGGAAAACTGAGGTTTTTGAAAAAAAATTGAAATTCAAGGGGGACTTTAAAAATCAGATCCCTTAAGTTTCAGGATGATCAAGAACAAACGGCCAAATTATGGGTTTAGTTTTGAAAAAAATCTATTTTGCCCCTTTGCCCACTTTCTGGCCCTTTTATGAGGGTTCCTGGTTCGAACTGGTAAAGATCCTAAACGAGTCCCTGTATCCTACTTCATACCCATGGTACTACATAACTCAACCGTCAAGAAATGTAACTGTGACGCACAGCGCGTCAAGTATATGGTGATACAGGCGCAGAACGTGCGGATAACCGTTAAGAAAACAGCAAGAAAAATAAATAACATTAACCTCCAGTTTACATTCGTCGTTGTATGTGTAATTTTACACAAAACTTAAAGCGTCGGTTGGGTCTGCATTGATTCGGATCCACGCCAAATATGCCTGTGTTTTGGCGAAATGGGCGGGCTGGTTCTTTGGACAGCCGTTCGTCCCGTAAGACGTCACACCGGCCGAGTAAAACTTCCCCCCTGCATCCAGACACGCCAACGGTCCCCCCGAGTCTCCTTGGCAGGTTGCGGTGCCACGAGCGGCACCGCCGGCGCAAACAAATAAGTTCGGGTTGTCAAGGGCGCTGATGGTACCGGTGCAGTCGTCCGAGGTCTGGCTTTTCACGTCCAGCACTGCGTACTGCAAGACCACATCGATACCTACAGATCAAAAGCCAGGGAGTTTTAGACATTTTTTGTTCCAGTAAGAAAGGCTAGTAATATAGCACAATCGAAACAGATGATTTATGACGGACGGATTGACGGGATGTTAGGGTGACTAAGCGGTTAAACTTGAAACACAACGAGACGGAGCGTTTGATAAGGTGACGGTTTATCACAGAAAGCATGCGAAACCGGATTGGAGCTTTTAACAAAATGTGTATGTCTAACAAATACGGAAGGTTAGACGTTGAACGGTCACACAACCAGAGAAAGCTAAAGACGGAACCGGAAGGCGGATAAGCGGCACGAGAGACAAGTGATAGGGTGAGTTCTCGGGATAATTACTGGACATGATTGGTCCTCGATCCATTGGTCTTCAGTTTCCCATCGGATGTCTACCTTCCATCTACCCGTAAAACTTGCACCTCCTAGGCTATTACTCTGTCTGTTATTCGTCTTTCCAACCTCATGGTCATCCCACCGTTTAACCGCCTGCCGCCACATCAAGTCATCCGACTACAGTTTTCTAGTTAATCGGTGTGACTGTTGGGTCGCAAGGTCCGGCGTCCCATCCAATACATACCCATACGGCTTACCGTTAGTATCACCTCGCCCTAACCAATTGGGACACGACTGTCACTTCGAGCAGTGTCCCGCTTTAGTGTGGATTCCCTAAAGTCAGTCTGATCCCCTAACAGCGAACCCTCCAGGTTGAATCTCTAACGTCGTAATCTCATTCCCACCAGTAGTATTTCATCCCGTAAACATATCTGGTTTGCTATCACACTCAGACATTTAGATACGAACGATAGGTGCTACACTGTAAGTCGCCATACGACTCCTGCATCTATGTTGGCGTCAGATGTGTGCCTAACGGAAGCCATTGCCGACATGTTGCTGGTGACTGCCGTTACGCAGACCTAATATCACATCGGTCAACTTTAGTGTTGAACCGTGCAGATACTACTTACTGGCGTCGACCGGTTGGTCCACCTGTTGATTGCCCACCCCACTGGCGATGCATTGGGCATTCACATCAGGAACCCGATCTTCCAGACATAATCGACAGGCGCAGCGACTCTTGACAAAGTCAATGTCACGAGCCAGCGTCAACAGGGCCACGTCGTTGTTCGAGCTAAACATGGTGGCATTGGGGGCGGACGCGACGTACAAACTGTGGGGAATCACCTTGGCCACTCGGAAGTCCTCCTCACAGCCTACGGGGTTCCCAAGCTTGTTGTCCATCGCGCCGATGCGTACGGCAAGGTTGTTGGCCGTCCGGACGGTGAGGTCGGCGTTGAAGACACAGTGAGCGGCGGTGAGGATGGTCCGACTGCCGATGATGGAGCCACCACACAAACTGATTGTCACGCCCTTATTATCGGGCAGAACAGTCCTCGCTACCACGAGTACCTAGAACCGTAAAGGAAGCTTCAATCTTGTCCGTGTGACCAGGGGCTCGTTTAGGGTCTTAACAAGTTGGAACCACGACCCTCATGGTAGGACTTGGGGTGGGCAAAGGGGCAATAAAAGCATTCTTGCCAAAATTTTACCCAAAATTTGGCCTATTGTTCCGGATCGTTTGAAACTTGTGGGGGGGGGGGTGTGAGGGTCGGATTTCCTAAGTGTTTTCATAAATTTTGGACCATCATTGAAAGTTTTTTAACTCCATTTGCAGATATTAATAAAGAGCTTATATTGGGCCCCAACAGATCTTAAATTTGACCGAAAAATCAAAGTTTCTAAAAATGTTTTGAAGCTCAAGCTCAATCCGACCCCCAAACTCTCATAAGTTTCAAGATGATAAGGAACAATATGCCGAATTTCGGTGTTAATTTTGAATACTGCTATTTGCTCCTTTGTCCACCCCCTAGGCCCTACTATGCGGGGTCCTGATTCCAACTTGTAAGGATCCTAGGACCAGCCTCTGCGTGTGACAGTCGACGCTTTACGAAAAATTACCTGCCAGCACATTTGATTCACTTTTGCGTTCGTTCCCCCGATGATGGTAGGAACAATAATACCGCCTGTACAGGACATAAAGCTTACATTCTGCGTTCGCGTACAGTATTTGGTTCATATGATAAGCAAATATATAGGTGTCATTATTTTGAGTCATTTTTATTTCTAACATTCATGGTCGGTAAATTAGTTTGCGTATTAATCCCCGATGATTACCCCGAAGCACAGTGAAATGTCTGAAGTGGTAGTTCAAAAAAACTTCCAATGATCACCCACAGGGTGAAGAAACTTTTACTGTTATTGATCTTTGCCTGCGAGATTGAAGCATACATTCAGCAAAACTCTTATACTGAACAAAGGTTTCTCTGAACAAAGCAACGGATAATAAAGTTTCCGGGTATTGCGGATTGGAACCATTGAACTTTCCACTAAGTCTCTTTGTTCGCCCCTGGGCTCTCCACAAATTTAGGTTTAGTGCGTGAGGTCTTTTAATTAAATGTGTTACTAGGTTTTTTGGCTATTTAAAAGATTCTTCGCTGAACAACGGCGAACGGCCAAAGGATAGAAAACTGCTTTAAAATTGATCGACTCACAAAATATATAATGAATTTGTTGTTAGCCGCAATGAAGCTCAAAATCGGCTGTATGGTGCGTTACGATGATGCTTACCTTTGTGATGCATTGTAATTGACTTATTCGTCCTGGCAGCAAGGGATAAAATTCTGTTTGAATCGAAGAAATCGGTGTTGGAACCGACACCAACAGTTCCACACGCAGCAGGTATGGGTAACTGGGTCACCGGAGTTCCAGGCGTTCCGGGGGTTCCAGGGGTAGCAACCGTCGTCCGAGTGGGAGAAGGACTGGTGCGATTCGTGCTTTGTGTTGAATAGGATTGACCGGCAGTATTGTAGTAACTTTGGGGCGTGGTACTGGAAGCTCGGCTGGATGTGGAACCTTGTCTGGTCGTGTACTCACCATCGTTGTTGCCACTGCTATAGCTGTTGCCTTGATTTCCGTAGGCACCGTTATTGTTTGACCCATAGGAGCTGTCTTCGTTGCTGCTGTACGAATCATCACCGTTCTCACCTGCACGGACAGTATTCGGTATACATGTTAAACTGATTTGCGTGCTCCCATGACAGCGGGCCACAATTCATAAAAAAGACACTACTCATACTTAGCACGTTGACAAACGCTGACAGGTCGGGAAATTCCCAGTTGAACAGGCTAAATCGTCTGCGGCCGTAGCCTCTTCTCCTGCCACCATTGGAATTATCGTAGCCTCCTCCTCCTCCTCCCCCATCACCGTAAGAATTGCTGTAGTCTCGTTCGTTTAAGCCCCTGGAGGTATCAGGTGCAGTCTCGGTGGTGCCTGCTGCTATGCTTATTCACAAAAAAACAATAGCATCTGTCTGACCAATGGTTAGGTACTATTTTTAGAGTGATGCAGCACAAGATCAGAGTTGAGGTTTTATCATCGAGTTAACTTACCGACATATACTATTACTGATACCACCAGCGGGAGAAAGCAGGCGAATGCCATTGTTTGTATGAAGAAATTAGTGTATTGGGTGAGCGAGAGTGCGACTGTTTGCTTTTCCTTTCATTATTAACATGTACACTGTACTGTGGAACAGCTGAATGTCGAAATACAGCATAAGAGCAGTCGACGTCACAACGAACATGGATTACGACAAACTACTATGCAAAACTACCCACCGGTACTACATGATCGTGTTTACTATAATTGTCTAATGGAACCATTTTAGTTAATTAATGTTACATGGGTTCCCTGCTCACCGCGTAACTACAGATAGAACATGTGCGAAGAAGTCAGCAGCAGCCACCACCATCCATGTACATGCATACCCACATCGCTTTATATCACGATTAAGTACGGTACTAATGCTCGATCGACATTATGAACATCAAGGTGAAACGGCAGGGTCAACGCTCACACTGGTTGTCAATTTAGATGCCCTAGCTCAGACCACATAAATCACACAAAAATCAATCTGTCTTCGTAATCCAAGTCGCGTACCACTAAAGTGTGGATTACTGTCACAAGGAAATGCTCGCTACTTGTTGCTTTTCTGAAGCACTTTGAATGTATCACTCAAAAGCCACGAATTTACCCTGTCGACTGATACTAAAAGTTAGAGCTCAGCATTTGAATCGGAAACACATGATGCAAACTTAGCAAGCTCCTCCTCTCCATTTGATGTCAATGAAAAACCTCTGCTTGATTGAACGATTTTTGCGGTTGACACAGCCGAAACTTCATTGCGGTTGGTTATCGACTGCAAACGTTCAATCAACCAATGTTTCAATTTCCACATATATTGACATGGGTAGGGGGAGCTTGCGAAGATTGAAAATTGATCACCGGACTCAACTGCTGAGCCCTAGCTTTTGGCACCCATCGATAGGGAAAATTCGTACCTTTCAAATGATACCTTCAAACTGTTTCAGAATAGGCGACAAGTAGCCAGCATTCCCTTGTCAGGTACACTGAAAGTATCTTTCATTCATTTTTATATACCGTACACTAGAGCGTAAACAAAGAAATGCGCTCAGGAAAACAGCGTAATACAAAACGGGTTCGCTATAAAATGGCAGCCAGACAACTTTTCAAGGCCGTCCGTGCAATACTGTACGGGTACGGTATCGGGTGCACGGGTGCACTTCCAGTAAGGCGAAGTCACCGTCATGCCTTGACTAAAATGGACCCCGTCGTTAGCAAAGTGTTTGTCTTTTACCATCTACCGTCGCGGATATAAACGGATAAGATAATACACTTTCCCTCGGCGGCTCGGTTGTCTGGGTGTGTGTACAAACAAAGGTAGATCAAAAACTACAGGTACCACACCCGGCCCGAACCAGTGCATGCCTGGTGTATGTTTACCGTATCGAGCCAAATATTCCAAGGTTCAGACAGAATGCCGGAAGACATACCCGGACACACAGGTTAGCGCAAAATCTTGATACACCGCCACGGGCTCGTTTAGGGTCAGTAGAAGTCGGAACCAGGACCCCTCATGAGAGGACCTGGGGGTGGGCAAAGGGGTAAAATTTATTTCTTTTAAATTCAACCCGAAATTCAGCCTTTTGTCTCTGGTCATTTTGAAACTTGGGGCGTGTGGGGGTCTGATTTCTAAGGACCCAAGGAATTTTAAAAGGTTTTAAAAAACTACAGTTCATCTATCAATTTTGGACTATTCTTAAATGTTTTTACCCTCCCGCTTGCAGTTATTACTAGGGAACGTATTTTGGACCCCAAAAAATCACAAATTTGATACAAAAATAAAGTTTTTGAAAATATTCTGCAATCCCAGGAGGGCCTTTGGAAATAAGACCCCTACACCCTCTTAAGTTCCAAAATGACCAGGAATAAAATTCTGAATTTTGCATTCAATTTTGAAAAACATTATTTAGTCCCCTTGCCCACCCTCTGGCCCTACCATAAGGGGTCTTAATTCTGACTTGTAGGGATCCTAAACGAGCCCCTGTGCACCATCCAAAGGACAAAACAAATTTAGATCAAGAAGGCCATATTGGCTTCCCTGTTGACCTGCTAAGAATTTTACAGTGCTGAGAATCAGTATAATAATTTGTTTAAAGCGTACCTGAAGCAGCGGCCTATTGCGAGGGTATTTCCGGAGCGGGAGAAGCATCACAAAGGAATCGTCTGCAGTCACTTTTGTTATCCTGGAAACAATATACCATCTGTGACTTCCTCCAAAGCTAAAAAATGCGTCGTTGTTGTTCCTGTACACCAAAAACTCCGGCCGTTGCAGCCGCCGTTTTATCCGTGGTAAGAATATATGACTTTGGTTGAAGTACATTACGGTACAGTTTTGAGGGCATTCGAAATTCCGTACGGTATTGTTAAGGCGATTATTCGGCTGATTCAAAAGATTTAGTTCCCTTGTTTTTATAGACATTCATCTAACATTGAAATGTTCAAAACTTTCGCTGTGCCGTAGTAAACACATATTTTTGCTCATTCGGAGAAATGATGTTATTTTATTCGATGATAGCACCGACTTTTGAATATTTTCCGCGATACAGTTACGCCGCAAGATTTTAAAATTTTTGATGTTTCTTCAACCGTGTCTGTTAGGTTACCCAAAATGCTGAAAATACCTTATAATTAACTCAATAAATCACATTGTGGAGGTTTGAACAAAGAATCACTTACCCCCCCCCCGGTTCTATCT
>LRSR01005964.1:0-26134 GCA_001579985.1 Hypsibius dujardini | reverse complement strand
CAGACACAGACACAGACACAGACACAGACACAGACACAGACACAGACACAGACACAGACACAGACGCAAACGCAGACACAGACACAAACACAAACACTGACGCAGGCACAGATGGAGACACAGACACAGACAAGAAAACAAAACCCATGCCGTGAAGCAGTGATCCATCCCCGTCCTCTGTCAAGTTCTCCCACAACGGTTCCAACTTCTGTGCACTGCAACCACACCGGGAGAGGAACCTCCATACTGACAGCTCATTTAGTTGGCACTGGAATCACCACATAAACAACACGGGAAGGGAGAATGCATCACGAACGGATACTATTAGCCCACTGTACAATCAGGCACAAACTTTGCATACACAACACATGACAATTGATCTGATCCCGGATTTACGTAACGATCCTACTAGTACGTCCTAGGAATCTTCCGTTCCTAGATCATTACGACATCTCACAAAATAGAGTCGTCTCGGGACGACACGCACGGCCTACAGTCACGAGGTCATGGATTGTGCATTCAAGGCAAAACAATATTTTGTCCATTCATCATACTGCTCCGAGCACAAGCGTGAATTGCCATTTGACGATTTTGACGAGAAACCCGAAAAAAACACCCCTCAAAGGTTCCACCGACAGGTGGCGCGCTTCCTCACCAACCAAATGACCAAAAACTCTTGCCGTGAAAACATGGAAATCTCATTAGAACAGCTCCCTTCTCAAATGGGCTTAGAAAAGCACATTCAAGCTTCAGGGGAGTGCATAAAAGAAATTAGTGGCCAGACCACGCCCCATGAAGGCGGTCTTCATGGGGCGTGGAGCCAATCATCAACTTTGGCTGCAAGTGATTGGCGGCTGATAAACAACCTTTGCCTTCAATGATGTAAGCGGCGTCTGCAGCTCACGCGTTCGTCGTGCCAAAAACCCACAGACTCACACACACATACGGCAAGCAAAGAACTCATTTTCAGAAGGTTCTAATCTTTGCCCTCCTGTAAATGCCTGAAAATCCCAAAAAATGGCGGAGAAAACTAAAGTACAAGTGGATTTCGGTAAGTTTTTCCCGACATGTTTTTCAATAAAAAAGACTTAATGGCAATTGTTTTGAGGGGAATTCTTTGGGATCGCTGATGTCACAGTCGTTGAGAAAAAAATCCAAAGCTGTTCTTTAAAAAAAACTGAGGTCTTGAAATTTTATTTTATTTTTTATTTTAATACAGAAGATATTTGATTTTAATTTTCCATCACTTGGTGGGGAGGTTTTTGATTTATTTTGTCGTCGTTGTCGTCGTCGCAGATGAGGATGTCGGAGGAGCCGACTTTACAAAACTGACCCGCGACGAGGACGGGGAGGAGGATGTCAAGGACAATTGGGATGACGAATCTGAGGAGGAAACTGACGCCGCAGCTGTTGTTGCTTCAACGGACGCGTCAGCAACAGCAGGTTGGTGATGTTGGTAAATAGTGGGATTTCCTCTAGAATGAAGTGCGGTTGATTGATTGATCTGTTGATTGCTCGATTGTTGCATTCGTTGCCGCATTATCGGTTGATTGATTGGCCTGTTCGGTTTGATTGATTGGCCTGTTCGGTTTGATTGATTTGCCTGTTCAGTTTGATTGATTTGCGTCGGTGGTTAATTGCATTATTGGTGGTTTTGCTTTGGGATCTTTTTTTATATTTTTATTGCATGGGTGGATGTTTTGATTGAAGGTTTTGTTTTCATCCAGTTATTTTTCTTCGAAGTGGATGTGTCAGTTTGATTCTTGTAGTTTGCTATAATTCAGTCGATTGTTGATTGAAATAGCTTGTTGCTTTCGATTGATTGTTGATTCATTACAATTGCTTGACTGCGATTTTGAGTGCTTTATTGAGGACTTTTCTCAAGTTTCATTTTTTAACTTGCCTTAGTTTTTTGCATTGATATTCTCTTGATTGACCCCTTTTTCTGTTGATTTAGTTCTTTTTCGGAAGTGGATATGTCTGTTGCTAATGGAAAACGATGCTTATTGCTATTGATTGA
This sequence comes from Hypsibius dujardini, assembly GCA_001579985.1. Lineage (NCBI taxonomy): Eukaryota > Metazoa > Tardigrada > Eutardigrada > Parachela > Hypsibiidae > Hypsibius > Hypsibius dujardini. The sequence goes on along the minus strand of LRSR01005964.1, from coordinate 24,114 downwards.
TTGATTGATTGTTGATTGATTAGTATTTGCTTGCTCTGAGCGGTTGATTACTTTATTGCCGGCTTTTGTAGTTTTCATTTTTCATCATTCATCTTAAGCTATTCTCTTTCTGTGATGTTGTTTTGAATGACGCTTTTTGTTGTCATTCAAATTTTTTTGGAAATGGATATGTCTGTTTGATCCTTCTATTTATTAATTGGTCCGTCGTTCGTTGCAAACGGTGCGTCTTGCTATTGATTGATTGATTGATCGATTAATGTTTTCCTTGTGTCCTTTTTGTTAGACACGAAACCGAAAAAGAAATCGGCGAAACAGCTGGCCGCCGAAAAGGAGGCGCTGAAGAAGAAAGAACAGGAGCAGATTCGCCTTCAGCTGGAGCAGAATTCCAAGCCGAAGAGCGTGGAGGACATCCTCGCGGAGAAGCGCCGATTGGCCAAAGCCATCGAGGACTCCGATTTTGCCATGGGTGCTGACACTTTCCGTGAGTGATTCTTCTTGCTCGCGCAGACCCATATCATCAATTCGGTATGAATTAAAACTGACGAAATGGTAATGGTCGTATTTTTTTATGATTTGCAGTTGAACCGGAGAATGACTTATCGGCTGGAACTGGTAAACTCGACTCATTCGAGCCGACGACGGTTGAAAAGTTCGACGAATTCCGGAAGCTTCTCACGGAAAAGCTCATGAAATACGAGGTTTGTGCGTGGCATAGCACACTTCCGCTGGGTCCCTTTCGAAACAGGGTTGTTTTGCAGAAATCGGAATTTTATCCCGGCTTCCTTAATAGCCTCTTCCAGGATCTTTCTCTGCATTGTGAGTACTGCTTCTTGCCGTACTCATTTGGTTGGTGGCGTGAAAGATCAGAATTTTTTATCGATATGCCTGTGTGAAATTGTTTATAGTTATTGCCAGATCTTTCATCTGTTGAGCGAATTTGTCTTCACTTGTTTTTATATGCCGTTGTATGTTTGCCTGCGTGTTCGTGTCTGTCTGTATGCTTGTCTGTCTGATTGATTATCTGTCTGTCTATCTGTCTGCCTATCTGTCTGCCTGTTTATTTGTCTGCCTGTTTATTTGTCTGTCTGATTGTCTGTCTGATTGATTATCTGTCTGCCTATCAGTCTGTGTCCATCCATCGCTATGTCTTAGTCAGCGTCCCTATATGTCTGTATGTTTGTCTGTCTGTCTCGTGCTCATTGCCTGCTATTGATGTCGCAAAACTATATTGGCAGCTTCTTTGATCATATATCTAACTTTATGCTATGACTGATTTGAGCTGATTGCTTTTCTAGTGCCGGCGGAGGATGTGCGGAAATTCGGCGCGACTTTGACGACATTGGCCGGCGAAAAGGCGAAACATGAGAAAGAAAAGGTATATCCAATGTCCTTTACACATGTATCTCGTTTCTTCTACGTTTTTCTCGCTTTTGACAGGCAAAGGGGAAAGCCAAGGTTACGTTGAAGAAGAAGGCCGGTATTGCTGGCGCCGGGAAGAAGGACGACTCGATGGCTACCTACGATGACTACGGCCACGACGCGGTCGATGACTTTTTTTAGAAATGCGACTGCGATGAACAATCGTTTTATCAACGCTCTTGACGGTCTCCTCGGTCCTGGCAGACGCACTTGCAACTTTCACAGCAAATGTGGCCGAATTTTATTCGGTCTGGGATGAATAAAACCCCATACGTAGTAAAATAGACTCCTTCCAGCTTTCGCGGAGCCTCCCCCCCTTTACGCGACTGATTTTGTGATGCAGAGTTTTCTTTTTCGAAAGTATGAGTGCATATTTTACAACAGCTGACGACTACTTGATTGTGCTTGAATAAAGTTTGATTAAGTCTTTGTCTAACTCGTCTCTCTTGGTTCTGTTCCGTTTGTTCGTTGGTTCTGTTCCGTTTGTTCGTTCGTTCCTTTCACTCCCATCTTATTGGCGTTCAAAATGGCCATTCGACCTGAATCACATTCATGAACTATTGAAGAATCACAAGGCTAGATAAAGAAACTCATTTTAGAACAGCTAAACGTCCAAATCGCTCCTTCTGTGGAGTATCAGTTCAACCTCTTCCGGCTTGAGCAGCAAAAGATTCATTTCACCGAGAGCTTTCCTGATATCGTCCGAATGTTGCTTCTTATCCGCCTTGGGAGCAGCACCGCCACCTTCGAACAATTCCACCAGCAGCATCGCTGAGCCCCGATTGATCGTCAACACATTGCACGCTTCCATGGTCCTGTTAAAAATGCGAGAATAGTTTTCCTTCCAGGCAACGCAGAAAAGGAAACCTTACCGCGATAAGCCGGCGTGGGGAAGATGTACGAGGCGACCGAGAACCACCGCGAAGTTATTGACAATGTCGAATTTAACTTGCGACGCTCCACCGGTACTGAAGGTGTTATCATAAATGACCTGAAAATTAAACAAAAGCGAATGCCTAGAAGTAATAATAGCATAAGGTTTTCCAAAAAAAGAGATCTGATATCCCACTTGCCTCCTCGAGTAAAATTTGATCGAGGGCTTGCATGAGAGTGTTGGTGTAGCGTGTGAAGAGGGATGTTAAAAGCCGGTCCCGTTGCGACGAAATGAGGGTCTTGGTTACATACAGTAACTCCCCCATGGCGGGAGTCATTGACGCGACGAGAAATTCTGTCACCGCAGGCATGCTCTTCCACCTGCAAAATGAGGACAAGAAAATACAGAATAATCAAGATCAGCAGATAACATTTCTAGACGAACCAGACATTCAACAAACAGTTGTAGTGGCAGACAGACAGACAGGCAGACAGACAGACAGATAGACAGACAGACAGACAGACAGACAGAGACATGGAGAAAAAGAGACAATAGAGGCAAACACACACATCTCTGGCGAGTAACCGCACGTACCCTTGTCTAGCGAATTCCCGAACCAGCCCATGAATTGAATCCAGTGTGTCATTCCGTAGATGCGTCAGGTAGGACTCCCTAGCGAGGCGGTTGCATTCGTCCAGAATACTGGTTAACCTCACAGCCAAACTCTTCGCCTTTCTACCGCATTCCGGGGAAGATCGACTGTCCGACAAGCTCAAAAGCTCGACAATCAACTAGGGTTATGGGTAGGAAGAATGAAAGTACATGAAAACAAGTTAAATAATGATAACTTGGCCCGAAAAGCAAGAAGCCCGTACCGGTGTCGATGCCATGTCCGCTAAAACCTCACCGACGAACTTCGTGGCAGTCGCCTGCGTAGGGAGGATTATGCGCGCGCACTGCTCCGTGTCTTCTTGGTTCGCTTCGTAGTGCGATTTGAGACGCTCGTTGAAGTCTTCCACCAGATCCAATTGCAGCGACAAAAAGTCGAATTGAGGCAAGCTGGATGGCAACAGCGAATATCGGTCTAAAATGGGGAGAAAAGAATAAAAAGAATGTCCAACGAGACAATACCAGACAACCTAAAACAGTTCCATACCGGTGATGCCTTTCAGCATCGTGATGAATTGCTGTGCGCATTCGGGTGCTTTAGCGTCTTCCGGACTTCCGTCCTCTTCCTGATACTGGCAGTTCCACGCGGTGGGCGATGCGAGAAATGCATCAGCTCTGCTTTCCGCCACTAGTGCATCGATTAGCCGAAATTCAAAAAGTAAGAGACAAATAGGCAGGCAGACAAATAGACAACATCAACTAGTCAGACAAGCGAACAGAAAGATAGATATGCTGGCAAGCAGGGCGCTTGACAGACTGACTGATAGATAGCAGGCAGACAGACAGACGAAGAGACGGACAGATAGACTAACAGACAGACAGACAAACAGACAGACAAACAGACAGACAGACAGACAGACAGACAGACAGACAGACAGACAGACAGACAATACAGACAGCAAGAGCGTAAACTCATACATGATGTTTCCGCCGCAAACCAAGGGTGGAAGACTTCCGGTTGGACCAGGATAGTACAGAATGTTCTCTGAACCGATTCGTAACCCAGTGCTCGCAACGTTTTTGCGAATGTAAGCAGTTCATCCATGGCGTGCGCAAAGAGGCTCCCGTCTTCGAGGAGTTGCGACAAGCTGGAGAGGAACTTGGACCGGCCAAGAACAGCTAGACCAAGTGCGAAATCCGACTGTAAAATGAAACGGCGATGATCTAATCGGAAACGAAGTATCGGTTTGAGCAGTGAGGCATCGCTCACTTTGGATGAACGCAAAGCTTCCCCGCGAAAACTGAGTTGAAAGAGGTCGTCAATAAAGTCTCCATAGTCCCGGATCCAGCTCAGTATCTGAGTAAAATACCATTCGGGCTGAAAGCGAACAGAAATAAGATGTGTAACACAACTCTTTCGTCAAGGGGAGACGGAAAGGGGAGAAGAGCTGCTCAAACCTTGTCCAACCGATTAGTCTTGTCGGACATGAAAAAATGGAAACGAAAGCGCTTTTCCAGTGGGGCGATAAAATATTTCAAGGGCAGCAGCTCATGCAGGAATGGAGTGTCGACACCCGGTGATAAAGGCTTGATGTAATCCCTGAAACACATAGTTATGGGAACAAGTGTGACTGACTGATTCTGTCTGTATGTCTATCTATCTATCCATTTATCTATCTGTCTGTCTGTCTGTCTGTCTGTCTGTCTGTTTGACTGTCTGTCTGTCTGTTTGTCTGTCTGTCTGTCTGTCTGTCTGTCTCTGTCTCTGTGTCTCTCTCTCTCTCTGTCTGTCTGACTAATTGACTGACTAATTGACTGACTGACGGACTGACTGAATGCCACTTTATCCGTCTGCCTCTCTTATTGACTGTCTGTCTGTCTGTTTATCTGTATCTCTCGAGACGTACGGCAGCCGGAGGCGCAGCAATAATGTAACAATATCCGCGATCTCATTCCGTGAGCGGGAGTCCACAATATTGGTTTCTGGATTTCGGACCGACGGAGGACGTGGAAATCCGATGCGAGCCAATATTGCGGGCAACTCTCTGAAAAGTCCTTCGTATTACACTACTGTAATTATACAAGTATGTATCACAACCACGATCACGACCACGTACCTGGCTACATGATCGCAGACTAGCGTAGTCCAGTACACGGTAATATCATGCAGATAATCCCGGAGCCGGATACAACTGGACGATCGGAAATGCTCGCACCAATCCATGAGGGTCTGCAGAAAGGCCATCGCATCCGATGTGGAATCGCAGGCTAACGATGAGCGGATCCGATCACTTGAGGAAGGAAAAAACAGCAACGATTAATTTCCCTCCATAACTTGAAATATATTCTCCAAATTAAATTAAATTTGCACTCGCACGGCTGATTGAATAATTGATCACCGCATCCAAAGAACCTGATTAATTGATAAAAAAACTGTTTTTCGTATTCTATCAATCGTCTAAGACGGAAAAGAACTGCAATATTCAGTTTTAAATAAAACAAAATTTGGATTTAATTTTAGGTTATATTTGACTTATTACTATTTTGCTTTATTTAAAATCACAAAAGAAAAATCGATATCTAAAGTGTATTTTCATTTAAAATCACAAAACTTACTTTAAATACTGAAAATGTGGCCTTCCTTTTAAATGAAATACGTTTTTTATTTAAATAAATTCTGCCGGTGGATTTAAATTTAAAAACATTATTTTAAACAACAGTAGTCCCCAGCAGAAGGAATTAACTATCAATCAATCGACTGCCGAAAGCAATAATATCCAACCAATCAAGAGAACAATCGATCAAGCAATCAACCGACTGCTGAAAGCAATTGTATCCAGCCAATCAAAAGAACAATCGATCAAGCAATCAACCGACTGCTGAAAGCAATTGTATCCAGCCAATCAAAAGAACAATCAATCAAGCAATCAATCGACCGCTGAAAGCAATTGTATCCAGCCAATCAAAAGAACAATCGATCGATCAATCAATCAACCGACCGCTGAAACCATTAGTATCCAGCCAATCAAAAGAACAATCGATCAATCAATCAACCGACCGCTGAAAGCAATAGTATCTAGCCAATCAAAAGAACAATCGATCAATCAATCAGGAAACCTTCACTCGAACCTTTGATCGTGGAACAATTCCAGCCACTTCAAATATTCCAGCTGCGTCTCCGCTGTTCGCACCTCCTTCAACGTCGCCTCCGCATCCGTGAGATCTTCTTCATGCAGGCCGGTCAAAAAGGGCTTCGCAGTACGCAAACAATCGCCGACTTGTGCGACACTTTCCTCCAACTCCTTCAGCGTTTCTTCCCCTTCCTGGACCAGACGATTTCTTCCCATGACGAATGCTCGCACTGCCTCGTCCGCCTACAAAGAGGGAAAACGTTGCTATAATTTTTTCCGCTTTAAAATCACCAGATGAAAGAGAGTTCACCTGAACACGGCGCTCTGCTTCAACAGAGGCATTTTCCTCGAGAAGATTTTCGATACGTTTCAAGAGATCTTCAGTCCCGTTGTTATCACTGGACAAATTGGAGGAGATATTTCTACAAACATTTAGTCGCACAGCGTCGCTCAGTGCGCCTCCAAAATGATCAATCGATCTTGATGACATTTTTTAGCTTTTAAAGTAAGCAGAAATCATTATTTTAACTAATTTATTTCGTTCCTTTGTTCGTTTGTTCCGTTCTGTTCGCGACGTTCGCATTTATTTTCCAACTTGTTCACGTCGCTTTCTCGTTGTGTTTGTGTTGTCATTCAAATCTGTTCGCGCTCTTTCTCACATGTTTTCGGTTGCTATTCTAATTAATCGCGTTTCGTGCCTCACTTGTTCGCGAAGCTGTCGATAAATTCGCGTTGTGATTTAAATTTGTTCGCATAGCTTTTCCGGCTTGTTCGTTGCCAACAACGTTAAAAAAACACATCGAACTCTTCCTCTTCTTGCATTCCCTTCCCTTTCCGTTCCTCCCTGTTGTTTCCCCCTCCCGTTTGCGAACATCCGGATGACGATGTGAGGGAGCAATGCACGACCGGCATTGGTGGCACTGCTGCTCGTTGTTGATTTTCATCATCCTCATCGCCTGTGGAATTTGGAGTTTCTCGCTTGGTTTTCTCCTCTCGCGGATCGAACTGCACGATAAAAGCCCTTGCATCCACAATTATACCGGTGAGTGAGTTTTTCACTCAGTTTTCATTCTACTCTTTTATCACAAGAAACTGCGTTCCATCTACCAGTGAAATGGAAACTTAGTTTGACATGAAAGATGTCAGTTTCTGGTTTAAATGAACAATCAATCAATCAATCAATCAATCAATCGAATATGCAAATGCTTGAACCACGTGGATTGTTTAGCAAGTTTATTAAATGATGAAATTTGTTTTGAATTTATAGTTTATTAGGGGGTTTTTTCGAATTACGGGTATACTGTACAATATTCGAAGTTGATTGAACGATAGATGTTTTTTTAATTAGCCTGGTCATAACGTCCATTCAATCATTCCATCCAATTAATCAATCAATCGATCGACCAGCCAAAGGATTCCATTTTGCAGTGACGAGGCGTGCGCTTCTCATTCACTTCGAATCAAAGAAAACATTTTCTTTGACACCAAACATGATGGTTAGATTATTTTTTTTTCAAAATGAGAATTAATCTGCGAGAACTTTTAATTTTCAGCTCAACGTGAGAATGGAAAAATGCGCTCATGTATTTGTTAGGTTGATTGATGAATTGCGATGAAAGTATGAATGAAGAAATCAATCAAGCAATCACTCAATCTGCATTAAATCGGATAAGAGTAGCAGACTATTTTGAAATTCCCGTAATATAGATTTCCTCTGAAATGACGACCTTGTTACACCAATATTTTTTCTTGAGGTTCGCCGTCATGTTACGGGAACTTACGGCCGACATTCCAACGTGCCGTCATCGTCGTGGTGGACGCGCTGAGGTATGACTTCCTCCTGACCAATCCGGAATTGTCCGTGCGGGATGTGCGGACCTATGAAAATAAGATACCGGAGATCGATCGGCTGATCCGGCGCAATCCGGAGAATGCCGCGCTCTTCAAGTTCATCGCAGATCCACCGACCACGACGATGCAGCGGATTAAGGGCATTACCACAGGCTCCCTGCCTACATTCATCGATGTCAGCAGCAATTTTGCGGCAACTTCGATTGAGGAGGACAATTTCGTCACGAAAACGCGGGACATGGGACGGAACGTAACTTTCATGGGCGATGACACTTGGTAGGAAAGTTGCACCAGCCGACTTCAGACGGTTGCCTGTCAGTTTGCCTGGACTGTCTGTCTGTCTGTCTTTCTGTCTGTCTGAGACTGTTCGCCTGTCGATAAGCCTTTGTCAGCTGTCTGTCCGTCTGTTTTAGAATGCCTGCCTAACTCGATTTATTAAGAATTGTGTCTGTCTGTCTGTCTGTCTGTCTGTCTGTCTGTCTGTCATTTTGGATGTTTGACTGTCTGCCGGCGTGTCCGTCTGTGTGTTAGCCTGTCGCTTTGTTTGTCTGCTTGTCTGCCTGCCTGTCGAATTTCCTAATGAGTCTGTCTACCTGTTTGTCTTTATGTCTGTCTTCTGTCTCGGAGGTGCTGCCTGTATCTCCGACTATGTTTCTGTTTCATCTGCTCATCTGTTTCTGGCATTTATAAGTCTAAACGAGCGAAACTTTGCCGAAATGTACGGTTACTCTCTCTCATTGTCGCGGTGCGATTCCAGGGTTCAGCTTTTTCCCGATACCTTCACCACCAGCTATCCCTACCCGTCCTTCGACGTGCGCGACCTTGATATCGTGGATAATGGTGTGCTCGAGCACCTTATCCCTGAGATCAAGAAGAACACGTCCACTCTGTTGATTGCGCATATGCTTGGTGTGGACCATTGCGGTCATCGTTACGGGCGTGATCATCCGGAGATGGCACGAAAGCTGCGGGAAGTTAACTTGATGATTCGATCCGTTGTACGAGAACTGGGGGATGATACGGTACTATTTGTGATGGGTGATCATGGGATGACCAAGACCGGTGACCACGGCGGCGACAGTCCGGATGAGGTTGAAGCGGGCTTGTTCGTTTACAGCCCCACGCCTTTCATTGGTAGGATATTCGCTGTGGATGTCTTGCTGGCCTGTACCGAATGTCTGCTTATCTGTTAGCCAGATTGTCTGACTCTTGTTCGATTCCTCCGTTTGTCTGTCTGTCTGCCTGCCTAGCTGTTTGTCTGTCTGTCTGTCTGCCTAGCTGTTTGTCTGTCTGTCTGTCTGCCTAGCTGTTTGTCGGTCTGTCTGCCTGGCTGTTGGTCTGTCTGCCTGGCTGTTGGTCTGTCTGCCTGGCTGTCTGTCTAGCTCCCTAGCTGTCTGTCTAGCTCCCTAGCTGTCTGTTTAGCTCCTTGTCCATCGGTCTTGGTGTTTGTGGGATATTTCCCTTTCCTTCTTCTAGTCTGTTGTTTTCCTGTGTGTCAGGCTACGTATCAGGCTGTTTATTGATTCCCCTGCATATCTGTCGTTCTGCTTGTCATCCTACTGGTCTGTTTCCGTTTCCATGCCTACTTTATGTCTTTTTGCCCATGCCTGTACTGGTTTGTGTTTCTGCCTCTCTCTAGTATATCTGTGTGTGTGCCTGTCTGTCTGCCTGAAAACCTAAATTGCCTGTCTGCCTAACTGCGGTTGCCTGACTGCGTGACTACCAACCAGTCTGGCTGTCGGTCTTTCAATCTGATTCTTTGCCTCACTGGCTGTCGGTTGCCTCTCCGAAAGACTTGGTGTGGCTCTTAGTCAGGAATTCAATTCATGCTTTATGAAACCCGGTTTCCATCCCTTGCAGACGTGCAGAATTTAAAGCCATCAGTCGCACAAGTCGACTTTGCACCCACCCTCTCGCTCCTGCTCGGGCAACCCATTCCCTTCTCCAACCTCGGGCAGATCATCCCGGCCTTCTTTCCCGCCGTTGAAACCAAAACCAAACGCCTCATTTCACCCCTCGAAACGGCACTCCGCATTAACGCCGATCAAGTCCATGGCTTCATCCAGCGTTACTCCACCGTCAGCGGCAGCGATTTGAGCGCGGAGCTCCGCGACCACCTGTCCCATCTACACCACCTCACGCGGCAGGACAAGAACGGCACCTTCCAACGGCAAAACTACGAGCATTTTTTTGCCACTGCCTTCAGTTCGTGCCAGGCCATTTGGGCGCGATTTGATAACCGGCGGATGGTGTTCGGTGTCGGAGTGGTGGGGACGTCCGTGGTCGCCATCACCATCTTCTTTCTCTTGACCACCGGCCTCCACTGGACTACCGATTTCATTACTATCTTCCCGGTCGCTGTCAGCATCATCCATTTCTTCACGATGTTCTCTAACAGCTTCCAGGTCAGTGTGATAGCACCATCCGTACTGGACAATTTATCTATATTTAATTTAATTGCAAATTTTAAGGTTACATTTTTATTCTTAAGTAAAAAACATAAATTCGGGCACTAATTTAGTTCAGTAAAAGCTGAGAAACTAAAAATAAACATAAATCACCCTTATTTAGTCAAATATTTGTTGCTTTCATCACAGGTGCAGGAAGATTGGGCTGTGTCCTATGTCGCCCAGACATTTGTCTGTGTCCATTTTATCACTTCCTACCAGCGCCACAAACCGTCTCGTTGGATGATTCTACGCACCGTTACGCTGTTGTTTCTCCTGCGCTGTCTAGAATACGTCCGCCGGTGCCGGGAGGAGCAGTCGGACTGCTCTGTCAGCGTGCTGTCTGTAAATTTCGGAAGCCTGGAACGCGGCTCAGTGTGGTACGTGGTCCGGTGGATTGTCGGACTGATTCTGCCGCTGGGGGTGGGCGCCACGTTCCAGCTGCAAGAGCATCGTTATATCCGGCCGGGATTGCGCAGTCGATGCCTGAAATGGGCCATCTTTCTCACATTGGTGTTGGCGCTCGCGTATCAGGGTGTATTCGACAAAAGTGCTGATTTGGAGTGGAGGATCTCTGTGGCGGCCTATGCCGCTGTCGCGTTCACTTATATTCATTTGATCTGCTTGCCGGTTTTTGTCCAGCGCCCAAAACCAAAGGTTCTGCCAGTTCCTGTGGTAAGTAATTACTTTTCGTTATATCATCCTTGTCTGTATGTTCGCCTATTTATCTGTCGGTCTTGCCTTTCTGTTTGCTCATCCTTAGGCCTGATTGTCTGTGTGTTTGTCTCTGTGTGTTTGTCTGTCTGTCTGTCTGTATGCCTGTCTGTCTGTCTGTCGGTCTGTCGGTCTGTCTGTCTGCCTGCCTGTTTGTCTGTCTGCCTGCCTGTTTGTCTGTCTGTCTGCCTGCCTGTTTTTCTGTCTGTCTGTCTGTCTGCCTGCCTGCCTTACGTGCCCGTATTATGTTTATATATTTATAAATCTGTGTTTTATCTGCCATTATTTCATCCGGGGGTCATTCTAACTCTGCGGTTTGGATTTTAGACTCCTCCCGAGAAAGGACGGAGATCATCCAGTCACTCTGCTCACTCTGCCGACTCCAAAGACTACGAAGTCAGCACTGCCGACGACGACGAAATCTACGAACTCCAAGACGCAATCCAGATCTCACTCAATCTCTTTGCTTTCCCCTTGATCGTTCTTGTGGCTCTGCTGCTGGGCGACACATGGTCTTTCACCACTGTCACCATCCTCATCCTGTCACGGTGGCACTTTGCCTGCGCCTCGCCCGTCATGAAGGTAGCCTGTTGGGGCGTCCTCGCCTGGCTGCTCTTTTTCTTCTCCGGCCATCAGACCAGCTTTCCCACCATCCACTGGAACAGCGCTTTCACCGGGGTTGGTGCCGGCGGGGTGGACAACCAGGTGGTGCAGAAGATTCTGGTGACGACGGAGACGTTTTCCGGGCAGATTCTCGCTGCTGTGACGATGCCATGCTTGATGATGGCGGTGGACGATGGGGATGTGTATTGGATGCAGAACCCGTCATTGTTTTACCGGAGTTTGTGGCGGAATTGCCTAGGTTATGTCGCATGGCATGCCGCAAAGGTAGAGTGTTTCTTGCGGGAAGACAGAAAGACCGACAAGCAGACAGACAGACAGACGGACAGACGGACAGACGGACAGACAGACAGACAGACAGACAGACAGACAGACAGACAGACAGAGCAGACAGACAGACAGACAGACAGACAGGTAGGTAGGCAGACAGACAGACGGTCCAATAAACAAGCAAGCTTACTATTACTTGGAAAATCCCACGTGTCCAAGTTACTAGTTAGTATTCTAATGTTCGCTGTGTTCCAGTTATTTTTTGTGATGTTGAACGCCGCTGTGAACCGCCGCCACCTGATGGTGTGGAAGATATTCGCGCCACGCTATATTTTCGAGGTCTTTGCGTTCGGAGTGACTATCCTTGTCGTCCTCCCGGCATATCTCTTCGCCGTCCGCGCTTTCTCCGCCACGCTACGCAGCGTCGCTGATCTGCACGTGCCTTTAGACCAGTATACCGCGAAACGGACCAAAGAACACCATCATACCGATCGAAGTTCACGAAAACGTCGCTAGAATTTTCTCTTTCATGGGCGCTGTTTTTCAGTCCTCCTGTACAATTACTAGACAATAACTAGACAATAACTGGCTCGCTATTTTTGTTGTTTTTTTAATTCTTTGCTCAACCTGCGTTAAAATGGTGTGGTATTTTGTTCATTCGACAGTCTTCGTTTTATGCGCCGCGATGCTCGGCCCATCATTAAATATCTCTCTTTGACGGATCCCAAAGATTGCCCCGTGTTTTTCATTGTTGCCGGCCTTCTTGTATTTTATTTTCATAAGACTCCTTTCGTCTCTGCTGAAGCAGTTGAAACGCCAAGACGTCCATTGCTTTGCTGTAGTACAAAATAATATATCGTTTTATGTAGATTGCTCGATGTGTGTTTACTAGTATTTTGCCGTTGTCTAAAGGAAATCCTTTCCGGCCTTCCGAGCTTAAGTAAACAAATTCTCACATATAAACACCGGGAAATAAAAACGCCAACCGTTTAAGCCGCGCTCCGAGCCTCTTCTTTTCCATTTTATGCAGGAGTGAAGTGTGATCGAACGACCTAATCCTGACGCCTTTGGTGTTATTGGTGTGCTCTCCAATCGCGTAAAGATCTTTGGTAAGATTTTCAGCTGGTGTTTAACGATGGCACGTTAACACGTTAAACACCAGCTGAAAATCTTACTAAAGATCTTTACGCGAGATAATTTTAGCGGGTTTAGCGGCTGCTAATTTAGCGGCACAGCTCTGGTGCTCACTCCTGTATGTGGTTTGAACTGGGTGCGGACTGTGGCTGTATTTTGCCCCCCTTTGCCCAACCCCTGGCCCTGTCGTGAGGGGTCCTGGCTCTTGCGTTGGAGAGTCGAACCGTCACTGACAAAGACGGCGGGCAGAATTTATCCGTCAATCTTGCTGTTTTAAATGCACTTGGTGCTCTTCCACAATCTCCCGGTTCATCGAGGAGCCCAAGACATTCCTCGTATTGGGGACAAACCCGCTAAAACCACTCTTAGCGTGATTGTCGTAGAAGAACCGCAGCTTCCGCTCCGTACTCGGCTGCCAGCTCGGCATGGTCACGGCGATGCGCATCTTCTTCGGCTGGTCCAGCCGCACCGCCACCGGCACAGCATGCGGATGCGGCGGCCGAGGGAGTATCTTAGGGTTGTACTCAAGCAGGCCGTCCAATTCGTTCATCGACGTTCCCGTCCCGATCGCGCCAGACTTTGCCTTCAGGTTGACGACGTCACGGAAGACTTTACACTTGTTGGGAGACTCGAAGGCCGCCGATTTTCTCCGTTGGCAGTAGCCGAACCTAAAGATTATGTTGTTTAAATAATTGGAGTGGCTATTTTACCCCCTTGTTTGGGGCATAATAGAATCCCGGCTATTTTACCCCTGCCTGTATACATCACTAGGGGCCCAAATCGCACCACTGCTAATTTACGCTTCCCATGTTGTCCGCCTGTCTGTCCGTTTATCCATCCTTTGTCGTTCCGTTGTCGGACAGACGGCCGAACAATGGGCAACGGCTGAACGGATAACGGACGAACGGATCACGGACGAACGGACGGACAACGAACAACGAACGGATGGACGACGGACAACGGACGGACGGACGACGGACGACGGACGGATGGACGACGGACAACGGACGGACACTTAACGGACGGACGGCCGGGCGGGCGGACGGACAACGAACGAACAGACAACAGACGGAAAACAAACGAACAGACAACGGACGGACAGATAACGGACAAACAGAACGGACGGACAGAAATGGACGGACAGACGGATGAACGGTAGCGTGGGAAAGTTAAAATAGCCGGGGTGTTCTTTTGCCCTAGTGATGTATTCAGGGTGGGGTAAAATAGCCGGAATACTATTAGGACCCACAGACTAGAAGGGAGGGGTAAACAAGCTGTTGCCTTAACTAATGAATAAATTTAAGGCCACTGATTTTCGACTAATCATAAAGCAAATTTAAATTCACCGTTAAAGTTATATTTAACCCATTAACGCCGACGACCTCCGAATTTCACGCAAAGATGGTTTGAGTGATTTCGCCAAACTCAACTGGTTTTGAAAGTTGGTTTGTTGGCTGAAATTTAGAGATCATGTTTTTGTCATCTGTTGCTTGTCCAATGTCCGGGAGAAATTAAGAATATAATAACTAAACAAATGTATTAAAATATTTATTTCACACCAAACACTAAAGCTAAATATTTACCTTACACAGGCTCTCATACAATTTCAAATGTGACAAAATAATGCTGTTACAAGTCCAAAAGTCAAGTTCAAACATTTTAAATCAAATTAAATCAAATCAAATCAAGACTGGTCTGAAGCTTTTACTTGATAAAATCCCACGACGTGAGAAGGTCAAATCAAATCAAATCAAATCAAAATCAGCTGAATTAAAATCGAGTCACATATGTGGCTTTGCTCAAATTCTTCGTGTATTCGTACGAACCCGGGGAAGCAGTGCTCGCGCGGGAAGAAGGTCGCCATGATGGCCTGGTGGTTGTGGCCCATGTAGCGCGGTACAAAGAGCGGCGTGGTGTCGTCGATCGGCACGGCGTCGCGGTCCGTGTTGCCGGTCACACAGTTTTGGCGACCTCCGATCGGTTGGATTTTTGTCGAGGGAGTCAAGGGGAATCGGAAACGAGGGATGCCGGCCTTGACCCGCTCGAATTCCAGAGTGCCGTCAAGAGCACCGTGGCGGTAGGACTGACCGATGGCGTCTTGCATACCGGGGACATGACCTGGAAACAGAGAACACGCTTGCCAATAGTGTTTTCTAAACAAATGCCGTCTGTCAGTCAAAAAGACACAGACAAACAGATGAACAAACAGACAGACAGACTTGGGCAAAGGGATGAACAAACAGACAGACAGACAGACAGACAGACAGACAGACAGACAGACAGACACAGACAGACAGACAGACAGGTACAGTAGGCAAGCAGGCAGGCAAGCAAGCAGGCAGCAAACAACAGGCAGAGACAGACAAAAAAGAGTGCAGATAACAAGCTTGCAGTCGGACCGGACAACGAGCAGTCATCGTCAAACAGCCAGGCAAGACAAAAAGATTTACAAATTGGTAATCAAAAAAGAACTGTTCAAGAGTGAGAAACAGAAAGGCGACAGAAACGAGTAGGCAAAAGAAGATTGGCTTTAAAACGTAGACGTCGCAAAAATGGACTTACCCGTGAAGCCTGACATCATGCCATCCCGATACTTCGGACATCCGCCCTGCATATGCTCGTGGTAGACAAAATGGTTACGAGTCTCATTTTTAAACTGCATTTTTTGTAGGACAAGATTAGGGTCTTCGCGATTGTTCTCGACCATGCTGTGTGCAATGTCGTGGTCAAAATATCCGCCATTACCCAGGGCAGTTTTCGTCGCCTGGCCCTTTGACTCTTGCTGGTACGAATTCTCGGTTGGAAAATGTCCGGTATATCTGGATGGCGGAAAACACGCAACTATGTAATGGCATGTATATAAGGTGATCAGCCACAAATCGGAAACCACAGTCCCACAGCTCACCGAGGAATTTGATAGCGGCCCATGTCCAGATCGGGGTTATCGCGAAACTTGACATTTTTGGTCATGGTGTTGTTTGTCTGAATCCTACTGCTCAAGAAATAAAAAGGTTAAGAGTTATACGACAGCAGAGACTTCGTGTACCTTCTTTTCCCGGGGCTGGAGTTCTTCTAGTCAGACATGTGAGGGTCACGAACTTCACCTGGTAACATCCGTTAATCCAAGTTAAGCTTAACCAGTTATGAGATCACGATGCAAGTGACGATCTCCAACTCCATAAACGAATGCATTAGTCTGTCTGTCTGTCTGTCTGTCTGTCTGTCTTATGTCTGTCCGTCTGTCTGTCTGTCTGTCTGTCTGTCTGTCTGTCTGTCTGTCTGTTTATGGTAATAAATCGTCATAAATGGTACGTAATCGTCATAAATGGTAGTAATCAGATCACTTTTGCTTCCCTCCCAAAAACCACAAATTGGGTGGTCAAGACCCCCCTTGTCAGGCGTAATATAACAGGTCAAATACCGGTGGTTAAGTAGAACAGACACGTAAAACTAAATAAGTGCACCGGAAATCGGTACCCGCACGAAATAGTACAATAACGATTCAGTTCACTCTTTCCAACGAAAAATATAAAATAAAAAAACACACAACCGCTCATGGAAATCACAGTCAAATTTTGGTCTGATCGATTAAAGCTTCCACGAACTCATTCACCGTGGGCGTGTGCTCTAGAGTGTCTGTTGAACAAAAAGATAAGTTCAAACAAAAAGCCGTAAGAAGTTATGAATCTGTCTGTCCGTCTGTCTTTATGTCTGAAAGTCTGTCTGATTGTCAACCAGTCGGTCAGTGTCTGTCAGCCTGGGTGCCTGTCTGTGTGTCCTGTGTGTCAGTATCCTGTATGTCTGTATCCTGTGTGTCTGTGTGTCTGTGTGTCTGCCTGCCTGCCTGCCTGCCTATCACGTACACATCAATTTCCATCACATTATGTCTGTCTCAAGCGTCCAAATATGGAGTTCACATACTCGAAATTAATTCTAATGGCGGTCTCCCGCCTCCATGGCTGAGAAGATGATCACGGAACTTCCGTCCCGCTTCTCTATAAATTTTACAGAACAGGACGAATTATCAACAATGCACACCGATAATAATGGTTTCGAACCAACCTGCTGAAGGGATCAGCCTTAAAAAGTTTCCCCCATATATCCGATGCTACCGCCCTCGCCAATAGGTAAGAATAGTAGCGGCCTCCGTAGGGGAAAAGATGGCCGAATCTCGTTGGCCAAGCCTAAAGTCAGATACCCAGAAGCAATATTAAACACTTCAACAAAGCAAGTCAGGCCAGTAAGCAAACAAACAAACCGGCAGAAAATGAGCAGGCAGGCAGACGAACAGCCAGACATTCAACGACCGAAACAAATGACGAGGCAGGCAGACAATCAGATAAACTTACGCATACAGACAGGGGACAGCTAAACGATGCAGACAGACAAGGATCTTAAGAACAAAGAGGGGAACAGAAGAAAGATAAATGGGCAGGCGAGCAGATCAACGATCGTTAGAACCTGGACTTACCGTATTAGGGACATATTTGAACGGTGCATATTCATCATGGAGATCAGCGAAGATCTTCAGGAGGTCCTTCGGCTCGACCGATCCATGAAACCTCTGGTCCGTCACAGCGTACAAAGTCTGCAGTTGGAAATCTAGCGCGGAAAATTTCCTCCTGGCCGCACAGACCTTTCCCAGCAGGCTTTCCGGTAAAGCCTCCCCACTCGCATAGTGTCGACTTATTTGCGATAAGACCTAATAAAATAAATCGAAACTTTAACGCAAGTCCGCCTACGAGCCTCGGAACGTTTTACAGCACGTACCCGAGGATCCGAAGAAAAGTATTCCATGATCGTGGATGGAATTTCCGCAAAATCTGTCGAAGTCCTCGTGCCTGAATTTTCAGAAACATTTTACTCCAAGTCACGCAGCGGAAAAAAGCAGAACAACACATGGGGACACATAGACGCAAACAGACAGACCAGACAGATAGGCAAGCAGGCAGATAAACCGACAGGCAGACAACCAGACAATCAGAGTGACAGACAAACAAACAAAAAAAGAGAGAGAGACAGGTCGGCAAGCAGACAGACAGGCAGACAGGCAGGCATGCAGACAAGACAGACATACAAACAAACAGACAGACAGACAGACAGACAGACAGACAGACAGACAGACAGGCACATGGATACATACCTAGACGGACTGCTTGACAGCAAGACAGGAAGATATCAAGACAGACAGACAAAAATACATATTAGAATAATAAGGCGCGAAAGACTCCTACCAGTTACATGTTGATACCGTGTCCGTCCCAGCATGGAGTGCATGGCATGGCCCATTTCATGGAAGAGATTGTCAATCTGGTCGAAATTCATTAGACACGGTACACCCGATTGAGGTGGTTCGTAATTCAGCGACAACACCACTTTCGGAATCTGCAACACAGAACCATTCCATGAAAATATATAACGCGTATGTTACCATCCCACATCAAATCAACGCTCGTTTCACCTGGTATGATCCGTCCGGAAGACGTCGGCCGCCTTGAATACTGAAATGGCAGTCGGGGCTGCTCTTGTCCGGCCGCTGATACAGGTCACAATAAATAAGACCTAAAACTTCATCTTCCGCACTCCTCACGGACTAAAATAATGTAGCAAGACATTTTTAATAGCTATAAATTAATGACAGGATCAAACAACTAACCAATTTATAGACGTCGGCAGCCCATAAATCTTCATCACTCGCGTCTTCTATCACGAAGTGGACATCGTAAATCGATTCAAACAGTCGACTTAATCCGTCCATACAAGCTCCAAGAGGGAAGTAGGACATATATTGGGAGGCTTCCGTATCGGCACTGTAGAAACCATTTAATAATTAGAAGTGGATCTACAAGCAGGCAGATACTGATAAAACAGACAGGGAAACAAAAAGTCGGATACACAGAAATACAGAGACAGGCAGGAAGGCAGGTAGGTAGGCAGGCAGGCAGGCAGGCAGACAGACAGACAGACAGACTAACAAACAGACAAGCAGACAGACAGGCAGGAAGGCAGATAGAGAAGCCCGCGGATGGACTGGCAGACAAAATAAGCACAAAAAATCAACTTCAAAATAAGGAGAACGCAACGTACTCTCGGCTCCGTGCCAGCGTCATGAGATAAGTAGTGTCCCAGGGATAGAGCGAAGTAGCGCGGGGATTCTCCTGTCGTTTCAGGTCTAGTAGCTCCTTTTTATTGCTTTCCCAGTGTGGTCGAAGATTATGTGATAATGTCTCCAAAAACTGTTCGATCTTGCCTAGAGCAGCAAAATTCTTAGTTCGGCCACTCGCATCCATTCAACTGTCACAAAAAAACCAATGAATACAACAACGTACCGGCACTTCCGAGAACAGATTCCCTGCTAATGCGATCGGAGTGGGAGGAGAAACCGACCAGTTTAGCCAGATGAAAACGATTAGTCAGCATCTCCTGTAGAGGTTCCAGCTGATGTTGGTCTGGCATGAGGAACACCCGATACGCTGCCTCTCGTACCTAAAGAAAACCACGATAATGTAAAGCGCGGAGTTCAGCAACAACGTGTCAGACGGATCGGTTTTCTGTAGGTCTGTCAGTCTTCCTGTCTGCCTGCCTCACATCAATCTCTCACTTGGCCAGTAAGCCTGAGTGCCTGAATTTGTGTGCCTGTCTGTCTGTCAATCTGTCTGTCTGTCTGTCTGTCTGTCTGTCTGTCTGCTAGCTATTTCTGCCTGTCTCTTGCCTGTCTATTTGCCTAGCTGTCTGTCTCATAGCTTCCATTCGTCTACCAATTTTTCTATATTCCTGTAAACTCAGTAACTTAGGCCTTGCAATTCACAACTGTGGAAGCCTTACCGCTTCATTTGGAGCGTCAGACATCAGATTACCGATCACAATGTGCTTGCCGTCCGAATGAAAACTGTAATTCACAGATGTTACCCCATCACTGGCAATGCACTTTTACAACAAGTACACAGCAATGGGCTTGTAAAATTTCTGACTCACTAGGGCTTGATCGCATCCGGTATCATTCCCGCGTCTACATAATGCGGCTCATAACATCGCCGCGAGAAAGTCATTCCTGCAGCGAGTACTTTGGCATTTAGCTTTACCACTTCCTTTCTCTGGAATGCGGGAAAAATGTCCCAATCAGTTGGCACATAAAACAAAACAAACAAAAGGTGCCAAGCAAAAGGTGCAAGATCAAGAGGAATACCGACCTTTCGTTCCTCGAGGTGAATGCCGGCTGCCTCGAAGTCCACCAGGAAGAGCCGCGCGACGTACCGGTCAATGTCGTCCATCGGCTTCACGTCCTGACCGGCGTCGACCACCTTCTTCAAAGCCATGTACAATGGACGATTGGTGTTCAAACTACGGGAAAAAGAGGGTTCTCAGTACGACACGTCAAATATATAATGAATGGACTAACTAATCAAAGTCAAAAAAATCCTCGGCAAAGAAGTGCCCGTTTCACTCGCTCACTTTTCCACCAGGTCGTTCATAGCCGAGCTCGCTTCCTCCGCGGAGGCTGCGAATTGAGAGTCTCCATGCAGCACCCGAATACATTCAGCCTAAACACAATTACGGAAAAAGTAATCCATGAATCAGTCCCATTGATTGGCTTGACAAAACTCATCCAACGCCGGCCAGGTGTCTGACAGAGAAAAGTACACTGATCAACCGCTCGCTTGATTGATCGATTTGCGGCAGTTATTGGGCATAATACCCGATCGATCGATTGATTGATCAACTGCCCCCTTACCATATCGGCCACTCTGCACAGCGCGTTCGACAGATCATCGAATATCTCCACCACATTGCGTGTCCTGATGGAGCTGGTCGCTTCCCGTACCAAGCGATCCGCCTCGATGTCGGCCTGCTCTTTGAAGAGGTAAAAGCCCGATGGATCTCCCAGCAGGGAATTCCCAAAGAGTCCCTACCAAAACAAATTGTATCTAGCAAATACATCTGCTCTCCGCATTTGGTGTAAAGCTATCCAATATAATGTCAGAAATCCCAAAAAGACAACAACGATTCCGGTTTTGAAATGTCACGGAGTAACGGCTCCTCAAAGTAAACGGTACGCTTGATTATTGCAAACGAATCGTTGATTGATTGATTGCGTACAATCCTCAAAGTACACGGTACACTTGATCATTGCAACACACTGTTGATTGATTAATTGCGTATAATGTGAACTTGGATATTTCCGTATTTGGGAGGACTCCAGTCGTGTCTTACCTTACGCTGGCGATTGAAGATGGAAAAGAGTTTTTTTTCCGGTTTACGGTTGAATGCCGCGGCTAAGGGCGTCCAGGTGGCCACACTCCGCCCGAATTGCGGGGAATACCTCGCGACGACGGCGCAGCGATGGAGTGATCGAGATAAAATACCAGTCGACCGGAGCGTATATCTCATGTTTGATGGATACTCAGTTTACAAATGTCGTCAAAAGTAAAAAAATAATCACGCTACACACGGAGCCGTGACCGGGGAAGGATGGATGGAGTCATGGACATTCATTGACAATCAACCAATCCATCACCCCGTTTAATTGTTCACCAAACTAACCCACACTTGTTCGGGCAGTTAATTACACCCGTTCGCTCGATTAATTCGATTTGTTGTTCCGGTTAATTTGATGTGTTCTCCAGGTGAATTCATCGTTGTTCGTCCCTTTAATCCGACTTCTTCGTTTTATCTCTCAAACCGCGACCAAGAACAGGTCATTTTAATGATTTCCAATCCGTCGGACTTTCATCGTAAGCAGAGGATTTAAATTTTTAACATGATTTCATGAAGAAAATCGACATTGAGTATGCAATCTCAAGGGCTCAGTTGCCAGCAAGGGAAGATTTCAGTTCAGTTCAAGTCATTTTTTCCAGATATCATTCTCTGTATATTTTAGATTTTAATCAGATTTATTAGAAAACGACCCCGGGAACGGAAATACTCTCAGTAGTCAGTAGTCCAATGCTCTTCCCCGTCGGCAACGCCCGACAGCGATGTAACAAAGCTTGTCTAAGCAAAAAAATTCCTGATGAAACTTCAAGATGCTTGCTCGGACGCGTTAGTCGTATACACGCGAACAATTACACATGTGCGATATACCTCAAAAAAGGAGGAAATAAACAACGACATGCAATAAAAAAATGGCGAAAAAAAAACCAAAAAGGAAGTGCAATGATGAAAACGGGCTGTCTGTTGACGGTGAGGTCAGGTGAAGCTGAGGTGAAGCTGAGGTGAGGCTGAAGCTACTTCCCATCACTCCCGAAGTCATTCGAGAACTTCTTTCCGAATGCAATGATGGAAAACGGCCTGTCTGTTGACGGTCAGGTCAGGTGAGGCTGAAGTGGGGCTACTTTCCGTCGCCCCCAAAGTTCTTCATGAACTTTTTTCCGTCAGCTGTCATGATTTCGCGTTTCGATTTCGTCGGTTTTCTGAAAAGCAAAGAAAACAAAAGCATGAAAAGCATGATCCAAAATGCAATTTGTATTATTTGCAGAATGGAAACGCAGCTAATACCCGTGGTCCTCATAGAAAGATTTGACAGCCATGTTGGCACGCGCCAAGTTGGAAATCGGCTCCCACGTACAATCCTTCAATTCGTACCCTAGGAAGGTAGACACATTTACACGTCAATCGCGGCCCCATCAAACCAATTCACATCCTATCAAAATACATGTGAGGTACAGACCATATCTATCCATCAGTCGACCTCCCTGTCTATCTGTTCGTCCATTCCTCTGCCTATCTGTCTGTCCATGTCTCTGTCTGTTCATGTCTCTGTCTGTCAGCCTGTCTTTGTACCCGAACGTTTCTCTGGCTGCCTTACGGTCTATCTGCCAAATATCACCCTTCCAAGAAATCGCCTTTCCCGCTATTTTTCAACAGAGAATTTTCTTGTCACAGCGACAGGAGTACCTTTCCAGCTGACCAAGCCCCAGTGAACATTCTTCGTATCCAGCATGGCTCCCAAGAGTTCTTCCACCTCATATTCGCCGCTCGGCTCCTCGCCTTCCTCCTCGGCGGAATCGTTGCCATTGTCGTCCTCGTCCGCGGAGTCGACGACTTTGACGGCGCGGGATGAGCTCGCTTTGGCCTTGGTAGTCGAAGCCTTCTTGCTTTTCTTCGCGGACGCATCGCCCTCCGCTTCATCTGACTGCCGCTTGATGGGTGTGCGGATGACTTCAGCGGAAATGATTCGTCTACTAGTGGGACTGAGCTCTTCCGAAGCAGAGTCGGCAATTTGTGGCGAACCTAAAATTTAGTAAGTTGAGCGAAAGAAACACTATTGCCCGCCTAAATAAAAATAATTCCATATGTACATAGCTAAAAAGCCAGCAAACCTCTTTCTGTGAATAAAACAATATGCACTGATGAGTATTCTTGAAGTTGACAAATAAAATATTTATTTATTAAAGAGGATTTTTTCATTGCATTTTCATTTTGTTTTGTGCTCAATGAAATGCTGCAAAAATGCTTTTTAAATTATTTCTTTTAAGTATATTTAAGCAAAACCAAGTTGGAAATGCACAAGAAGGATCTACCATTCTTCTCAGTCCCCTTCACTTCCACCGCCCCGTTCCTGCCGTTTCCTTTGACGGATGCGCCACTCGCTTCAGATGATTGCTGGACTGGCTTGCGAGCAGCAGCCAGGGCTTTTCCACTCCTCCTGTTGCTGTAGGACGGGAGCAACTCGTCCGACTCGGTATCACGTCGGTCACGGGATTCTGCAGCGCATATAATGGAATAATACGATTGCATGTACGAGTACGAAACCCACCCAGCGCAATGAGTACACGCAGATTACATAGCAACAAGCCAACAAGCAGAGCAGAGACAATCAGGCAGGACAAACTAATCTGACCCTCGGGCAAACTGTACAGAGATGGCCGGACAAATAAGCAAACATACGGACACTTAGGCAGATATACAGACAGAATAACACGTAGACAGAAAGATAGACATGTAGGCAGACATACAGACAGTCGGACAAACAAACAGACAGACAGTGAGGCAGACAGACAGTCGGACAGACAGACAGTCGAAGAAAGAAACAGACAGGTAGATA
>LRSR01005960.1:0-48214 GCA_001579985.1 Hypsibius dujardini | reverse complement strand
CAGACAGGCAGACAAACAGACAGACAGACAGACAGACAGACAAGTAGGCAGGCAGACAGACAGACAGACAAGCAGACAGACAGACAGGCAGGCAGGCAGGCAAGCAGACAGACAGACAGACAGACAGACTCAAATCCAGACAAAAGGCTTGGTAGAAGTTATCGAACCTCCAACGGTCCTCCCCCACTTACCTTGATTCAACGCCCGAAAAGCCTGAATATCGTACCAGTTTGCGCCAGACAGCAAACCCTTTTTGATGTTAGTGTCGTTGTAAGCCCTCTTCATTTTAACCTAGGAAAAGAGAGCCAAACATAACACGCCCACAACATCGTTCCATATCGCACTAAGGGCTAGCCGGATTCACACCTGCTCGTCCATGAAGTTAGGATAAGGAATGCCGACAGCAATCACCGCGCGGGCGTTGTCGTCGGCGAAATCGAGACCCTCCGAAATCTTCCCCCGGCACACCGCGAACATCAACGCACCGGTTTGGTCGCCCTGCAGCGACACTCCCCGTATCGCGGCGTAAAACTCCTCCATCACGTTTTCGAAGATGGACTTGTCGCCAAACGAGTTTCGCGGCTCCTCCAGCACCACCTTACACTTTTGCAGCTCGAGCATCAGCCCGGATTCCTGCCACCGCGTCATCAACTGTAAAAAGGGAAGTCCTCACTTAAGAGTTAGAGTCAGTCAGTCAGCCCGGCTTCTTCAGTCTTTTCTGCAGCCAACTGGTGAAGGCAGACAGACAGACAGACAGACAGACAGACAGACAGACAAACAGGCAGACAGACAGGCAGACAGACAGGCAGACAGGCCAGTGACACTGATCGGAACCAGTATTCCCGCAAACTATCCCCAATTATTACCTTGCCCATCACGGCGTAGGATGTGAAAAAGCAGAGCACTCCTGAAATATATAATTTAATATAAAATAAATTTGGGAGTCTAATTTAGCACTGCGCTGGATAAGAATTAGATGGTCAAAATATTCGTCAATCAAGCAATCAAGCCGAAGCTAGGTACACACATGGCCATAGTTTTGGATGGCAGGGTTAGAGTCATCAGGGTGGTCTGAGTTTGAGCCAATATTGGATAGAGCTTGTCACTGCTTTCTCCTGAATCTTCAATTTTAATGCCCGGCCCAGCAGAAAAATGAGATTGAGCAAGCTGCTTTAAATTCCGCTAAAATGAACAACTTCAATCAAACGATCAACCAAATAAAGGCTCAACCGGATCAATCAATCAATCGAGTAAAGGCTGCATGGTCAGCTGTGTGCGCGCGGTGACTGAATTCGGCTCGAACTCGGACCACCCTTTTTGGCTTAAAGTTTGCCAACCAAAATTGTGGCCATGTGTGTAGTCTGGTGGGCTCAAGTCACCTTTGGGTACGGTCCGGCAGACTTGGAGGACAGCATCACCGACATCGTCCTGAAACGAAAGCTGTTCCGTAACACCATGGGTGGCTTTGAGGATGGTATTGTGAGGTCCGTGACCGACCCCGCCGGCCCAGACTTGCTCCATCGCGATCACGTGGTTCGCCTCAAACTGAATGCCGAACTTCATGCCCAACTCCGACTGGAAGGACGCGATGGGGGAGAGCGTGCCAGACGTCAAGACCACTGCCTTGGCCTTTAAAAAGTCCCCGAACGCGACAGCGGGATTCAGACACCAAAAGTTCAACCGGTACAGCCATTCGCTGCGTTCCTCCTGCTTGCGCTTCCTGCGGTAGCCGCTCTCGTCCTCGATGTAGGCGTTGTTGCGGTTGGCTTCTTTCATGAGGACGAACCGGTAGTCGGTCAGGTGTGCCTTGGCGTTGTTGTACATATAGCCCAGCACCACCAGCAAACCTCTACAAGCGGCGAAACAATCTATTTCCGATCAGAAACTTGTCAAACCAGTCATACAGGCAAGAAGGCAACCAGACGAGACAGGTGACAGATATATGGCAAAGCAGAACGCCTGCCAAGGAGAAATCCAGACAACAACACAGACAAACACGTAATCTGACAGACAGACAGGCAGACAGATAGACAAACAGACAGACAGACAAACAGACAGTCAGACAGGCAGACAGACAGACAGGCAGACAAACAGACAGGCAGACAGACAGACAGACAGACAGACAACTATACAGACAAATCAGGAGGACCGACCAAACGACAGCCAGACAGGCATGTAGAAAACCAATATGCGGCATACAGACACATCGAGGAAGAGCTCATCTTATGAATCAGACATATACCTAAGAACCATGAGCGTCCCTCCAGACACTTGTTTAGTCTCCGCATCACCTCTTCCCATGCTGCCCGTTCCCCGGCCACCCTCATCTTGCCCGCCCTCCGCCTTATCCGCCGTAATCTCCTCTACCGCCGCCGAAAACTTAACAAACTCATCCGGGCCGAGACCGACTTGCCCCAGCTGCAGTACAAAATCAGCGCCGCTTAGCTCTTTGCTCCCGCCATTGAACTTGATGGGGATATTCCGGCCGGCACTCTCCATCCACTCCGACAAGCCACGACATCGATGCATCACATCCTACAATAGACAATTCTTGAACGGCCTGCCTTGATACGCCTCCTTTCCCTATGTGCCCATTATTCCGTCTATCTGTCTGGCTGAATGCTTACTGCCTGGTAGTCTGTTATGTCTCTTGTGTGCCTGCCTGCCTGCCTGCCTGCCTATGTGTATGCCTGCCTGCCTGTGTCTGCCTGCCTTCCTGCCTGCCAGCCTGCCTGCCAGCCTACCTGCCTGTCTGCCTGTCTGCCTGTCTGCCTGCCTGCCTGCCTGCCTGTCTGTCTGTCTGTCTATCTTTCTACCTGCCTGTTTTTCTTAATATCTGGATACCTACTTGGGCGTCTGCCCATCTCACCTACCTGAATGAGGCCATGAATTTCGCTGAACTGGCTCAAGTCATCATCGCCGCCACCGTTGCCCCGACCTCTCCGGCCGGATGTCACTTTAGCCATGTCGTCGATGGCATCGCGCAACTGATCCGTGGTGATGACATAGGAGGACGCCTCGCGAGAGGCATCTTCCATATTGTGACCCTCATCGAAAATGACAATTTGCCCTGCTAAATCGATGTTCATGGCCGCGCGAATTCGTGCATCAATCAGGTAATTGTATGGGCAGAAGATGAGCTGGGCGCTCTTGGCGAGATCTTTCGATGCGAAAAATGGACATACCTGGAAACGAGGCGAAATTAATGAAAATTCCGGAACAGCATGACCGTGACAGTCTGTGTGAGTGTCTGTCTGTCTGTCTGTCTGTCTGTCTGTCTGTCTGTCTGTCTGTCTGTCTGTCTGTGACAAGGGGACGTGATTCTCACCACATTTCTCTTTCCAACTTGGCTCAGATCCTCGATGTCATAGACAGGTTTCAGGCCGAACTTCGCCATGGATTTAAAGTTTCCATGCTGTTTTACCGCGTTGTAGTATTCGCACCCCTAAACCAGTCATAGAACAGAACGCATTCCGCACTGATATTACACTCCGCCAACACAGTGACAGTCCGATAGTGGCTTACAGTCATCTTGACCGTAGTGCGAGAACCGTCACCACGGGTCTTCTCGTCGAGGAGCTCCTGACACGCTTCGTTCTTGTTGCGTTGCCGCGAGACCACCGGATGGATGCAGTACTACGGGTTGAGGAAAGCAGATTAGACGTTTACCGTTGCTTTTCAAGGAGATTCCACACTGCCTTCCACAAACCTGGTCTTTGCTGCCTAGAATGGCCATCCTAAAGCACACAACCGAGTCAGCGATCAATAAAATCAATCAATCAATCGATCAATCGATCAAGCGATCCGTCGCTGATTCGTCGGCTACACCTCGGGACGCTTGATTTGTTACCACAAGGCTGCAGGCTGTAGAAAAAAAGGGTTTTGATTTGAGGCGGAAAGAGTTGGCCACAAGACTGCACATGTGGTCTTGTGGCCAATTATATCCGCTTCAAATCAAAGCAGCCTTGTGGTAACAAATTGCTTCTTGATAAATCTAGCGTCTCGAGTTTTTTAGCAGACCTCAGTTGCTTGTAGGACGTCTTGTTCAACTCTCGCACCAGTTGACTGATCTGTTTGTGAGTTCTCGAGCCAAAATATATCTTGGGAATCCTGAAAAAGACACGGAGAGTCGTCAATCTATTAGTTCATCCGTCGGTCCGCCTTCAAAGTTGCCTTAAGACATCCGAAGACATCCAGACATCCGAAGACATCCAGACATCCATGCATCTAGACATCCAGGCATCCAGACATCCAGACATCCGAAGATATCCAGACATCCAGACATCCGAAGATATCCAGACATCCAGACATCCGAAGACATCCAGACATCCGAAGATATCCAGACATCCAGACATCCAGACATCAAACCCTTCGGACGGCGTTTATTATGACTGAAACGACAGTGGCGCCCTCGAGGCCGCATCTTGCCCTCGAGGCCGCATCCTGCCTTAGATGTCTTAGATGGAATATTTCTGCGTAGTATCATTCTCACTTCTCGACATTGTCGCTCGGCATCGTTGGACGCTCATCGCTCGTCGCGAGCTCCCCTGGATAAACCCGTGGCGCATCCGTAGAGGAATATCCTCGAGACTGAATCCTTGCCATGACCTCCTAGAATAAAGATCCCTCACTTTATGCCACGACTCTGCATCAATTGCCTATAACTCACATCCGGGACCCGCCCACCGTCCTCATCATCCTCGGATATGTCAGGCTCGTCAAAAATCACACCCTTCGGACGGCGTTTATTAGCCTGAAACGATAGTGGCTTCCTTGGTCCTGCATCCTGCTCACACGAAGGGTGACCTCTGTCTAGCACGGCAGTTTCGGGATGTTGAGGGAATTCGTTGCAGACGACAGCTGATGAAGAGCTGGAACAGCAACGCCCATCAGCGGGAATGGAACTGTCCGGACGGAGATGAATGATGTTACCGGCGTCGTCAATCTGCAATTACAGTAGAACATGCAACATTCTAAAGACCCACACAATGGCAGACATGGACTATCTGCCTGTCTTCCTGCCTGTCTTCCTGCCTGCCTGCCTGTCTGTCTGTCTGTGTGTCTGTGTGTCTGTGTGTCTGTCTGTGTGTCTGTGTGTCTGTGTGTCTGTGTGTCTGTGTGTCTGTCTGTGTGTCTGTGTGTCTGTCTGTGTGTCTGTCTGTGTGTCTGTCTGTCTGTCTGTCTGTCTGTCTGCCAGCCTGCTTTACAGCGCATTTAGGCGGTTAGAGTCTACCTCGAAAACGCCGGGCTCTGAAGCACTTGTACTGTCTCCACCGCAACCGGCGGGAATCTGAGCAATCGTTGAGGCACGAGCCTGTTCGCCGTCACCAGCACCTTCGATGACCACCGGTTTGAGATCCTTCATCACTGACGCGGACGGCTTCCGTGGAAGGTCCGGCCGTCCACATCTTGCTGCAAAGAAAATGTCCCATTATGACCGCGCCGATCAAAGATGAATCTAGAAATATTACGTTTTATTGAGATAAAAAATTCCTTCGATCTGAAGGGACAGCTAAGCCCCGCCTCCCTCGGTATAGCCCTGCACTTGATTGAACGTTCAATCTGATTCACTTCTCTCTGATTGGCTGATTTTATACAACTTTGATTGTACGGTTGATTGATTGATCGATTGATTGATTTTACAGTCGTGCTTTTCCGTATATTTCTCCCTACAGTGGTAATTTGGTGGAGGGCACTGAAAAGGCACGGCACTGGATGGGTGAAATTTACGGGTAGGGCAGAAAAGTGTCCCTTGAGATCGCGAGCGTACGGTATGAGGGAAAGGCTCTGGAATGGGCCACTATATTATTTGCTAAAAAAACTAGAAAAAGAAAAAGAACCCGTGTGCAGAGACCGCGTGAATATAACTTGATAGAATCGAAAGCTTCACGGATAATATGTAAGTGCAACGTCAATCAACTATACGCCTCTTTGTATGATTGATTGATTGACGCAGGTGTCATCATCAATCAACGACACGCCTCAGTTTGCTAGATTGATTGATTGACGCAGGTGTCATTATCAATCAACGACACGCCTCTTTGCTAGATTGATTGATTGACGCAGGTCTTATCGTCAATCAACTACGCGCCTCTCAGTTGATTGATTGATTGACGCAGGTGTTATCATCAACCTTCTTCCCCTTACCTCTTGCTTCCTTCTCATACTCCCCAATCTGCCAGGCCAAACTGCTGCACAGCAAGGCCAAACTTTTTCCACTGCCCGTGGGGCTTTCCAACAGGCCGTTCTGGTTGGTGGTCAAGCAGCGCAGCACTTTATCCATGACACCGACTTGCGACGGGTAAGCTTGATGGGGGAAATCTACCTTTACACCGCAGATGGTGTAGGTCTTTCCGCCCGGAGCTGGTGGGGCCGCTTCAGGCGGGACGACCGATTTGAATGGTGCGGATTTACCCTTTTTCGTCGAGGTTGAGGAAAAAGTCGAAGACGTCGCTGGGGACGGGGAGGAATTCTTCACTCGCAACTCCGTGGGTGCGTTGGGGTTGACCGTGCCAGGACTTCCCAAGACCGGCCATTGGTAGGCGTACATGGAGGGAGTAGCTTTTTTGGTCGGCTGCCATTTTTGCGGTCCGGAATTGCTCATTTTTCGTCGTTTAATAAATGAAAGTCACTCAACACATCAATCAATCAAATGAAAGAATGACTTAAGTCCAGTTGGATCAATCGACCAATCAATCAAGCGACCAATCAATCAATCGACCAATCAATCAAGCGACCAATCAATCAATCGACTGATCAATCAATCGACCAATCAATCAATCCACCAGCAAAAGCCAAATGCCTTCCAACGCTGTGCTCTCCTTAATTCTTACTGACGTGGATGATGACGGGATGATTTGACGAATGGGGATGTAATTTCATATAATAATGAATAATGAAATGCACAAGGACGGGGACAGTGAGATTCGTTGCAAACTCGTGGGGAAGATAAAAAGAATTTTTGGCGAACAGCACCTTGTTCCTTTATGGCTCATGTTCGACACTTTGTTCCTTTACGGCTCATGCTTGACACTTTGTTCCTTTATGGCTCATGCTCGACACTTTCTTCCTTTACGGCTCATTTTCGACACTTTGTTCCTTTACGGCTCATTTTCGACACTTTGTTCGTTTATGGCTCATGTTCGACTCTTTGTTCCTTTACGGCTCATTTTCGACACTTTGTTCCTTTACGGCTCATGTTCGACACTTTGTTCCTTTACGGCTCATGTTCGACACTTTGTTCCTTTATGGCTCATGTTCGACTCTTTGTTCCTTTACGGCTCATGCTCGACTCTTTGTTCCTTTATGGCTCATGTTCGACTCTTTGTTCGGTTTTTTTCTGTCACATGTGCATTTGTCGCAGTTCGCTGTTCGTTGATGGTTTGGAACAGGAACATGTCACTGTTCCAAATTACTTGTTCGA
The DNA here is from genome assembly GCA_001579985.1 of Hypsibius dujardini. Taxonomy (NCBI): domain Eukaryota; kingdom Metazoa; phylum Tardigrada; class Eutardigrada; order Parachela; family Hypsibiidae; genus Hypsibius; species Hypsibius dujardini. The sequence continues at coordinate 40,791 of LRSR01005960.1, read as the reverse complement.
ATTTTCCCTTACCGAACGGTACGATCTATTAGCAAAGCTGTTTTGTTTCTGTTTTTTTCCCCATGAAGTTTTGATGATATTATAACCGAAAAAAACTTGGTTCCTGATATTAAGGACCTGATATTAGAAAATCCTGATACTGGAACAGGATTACGTTTTTTTTGCAGAATTTTTCACTAGCATGTTTGTTCTCCTGATAAATCGATCAATCAATCAATCAATGGAAATATTATTGAAATCTGAATTGGGCCTAACGGCATGACATATGCGTCGTAAATGCGACTTATGGTTGGCTCTACGAGACAATTCCCGCAGTATATTGTATTCCCCCGCTCTGAAGGGACAGTTAAGCCCCACCCCCTCCAGTCATCGGTTGACTGTTCAATCGGACTCACTGTGTCGTGATTGGTTGAAATTTAACACCAACTTGGCAGCGATTGATTAATTGATTAAGCGGAATTTCTTGACGCACACATTGAATCAGTTGACTGATTGATTGTAGGTGAACAATAGCAAACGGCGATGGAGAGATAAGATCCGGGGTGGATCAAATTAACGGGTAGGGCAAAAAAGTGCCCATGAGATCGGGGCATTACGGTATTAGAATAACATCTTCGCATATTTATAATTATCTCTGTCAGCATTTTTTTTAATATTTTATGTTAATGTAAGCCTGTAATGTATTTATGCTTAATAATTAACACTATTCTAATAAATTTTGCCTGCGGCGCATCTTTACAAAATTAGTTGATGCTTTGGCAAAGTATTGCCTTGGTATTAACAAAACTGAAACATTACCGCATATGTTAACCAAAAATTTCCACCCAACTCCGGACAATTTCGCCGGCAGGCCGTTTTCAAATGAATCAGAATTTCGACAAAAAGCTGCGATTAAGAACAGCACTGCCTTCTTGTGCCGAATCTTACTTTCCGCCGTTTTGTCGTTTTCAGATTTCTTTTCCCCATTTTCGTTCTTTCGGTCCTGTTCCGTCGCATGAATATTCGTCGGAGTTCCTTGTTCCTTTATGTTCCTTTTCTGTCGCATGGACATTCGTCGTAGTTCCTTGTTTCTTTATGTTCCTTTTCTGTCGCATGAATATTCGTCGTAGTACCTTGTTCCTTTATGTTCTTTTCCGTGGCATGGACATTCGTACTTCGTTGTTCCTTTATGTTCCTTCCCTGTCGCATGGACATTCGTCGTAGTTCCTCGTTCCTTTATGTTCCTTTTCTGTCGCATGGGCATTCGTCGTAGTTCCTTGTTCCTTTATGTTCCTTCTCTGTCGCAGGAATATTCGTCGTGGTTCCTTGTTCGTTTATGTTCCTTTTCCATTCTACTGGTTCGAATTTTCCCTTACTAGTGCATGTTCTTTTTCAGCGTTTTTTCTATTCACATCGTCCACAAAATAATGAGCCTTAACGACAATCAGCAGCGCGTTCGTCCAAAGCAAAATTCTAGATCACAGGAGACCCATAACCTGAATAGGAAATTTTTCTTTCAGGGTTTTACAGTTTTCTTTATTGTCTAGACTGAAGGCCGAGATGAACAACAGAACAGATTGTAATCTTACCAAAACCTGGGAAACTTGACAAGGCAAACTAATCAACCGTCATTTCCTCCACTTTAATCCTCAACGGCGTCTCCATTGCGGCTTCCACCTCATTCACCACCGTTTCGGGGGAATGGAGACTGGGAAGAAAGACGCCCTTCGACGCATACGGTCGAGGCGGTCGCTTGAGCCCTTTCCGAGCCACATTGATGGCGGCGTTGGCGAGCGGGACGCCTTCAGCCTCTTGATCCGACGACGAGGAAGCTTGCTAAAAAAACGAACTGGTTTTTTCCAAAGCACGAATTACACGCGGGGTGGTCGGAGTTTGAGCCATTTCTACCAATCCATGCAATAGTTTTCACCACAGCTGACCACGCAATCGAATGATTGATTGACTTGCAATCTGGTGTTAAATCAATGAATCAAGCGATGAGAGAAGCAGCTGCACGTATTGGCTCAAACTCCGACCACCCCATTTTGCTGGGCGAAGGTAAAAAGTCGGCTTCAACCCGGTCGGCCTGAGGTTTTTGCCACGCTGCGGTGTCATACCGTGTGAGAGTCATTGACATTCAAGTCCGGTCCTGACCGGAGGATGTTCAAGTCGGTGTGGTGGTAGCAGAACTTGGCGCCCATGCTCTTCAGGATCGGATTGCTGCAGTGGGTCGCGGCGCAGCTTTTGTACAGGTACTGATATTGGTCTTCCAAAATGTGCGCCAGGCAATGACGGGAGAACGGGAGGGAGAACTGAAATTGCCGCAAAAACCGCCGTTTGAACGGAACGGAGAGGGGGCGTGTCTGTTTTACGTCCCCCACCAACCTGTCGGCACTTGTTGACTTTCCCATTTGTTCCGGGATCGATGTGGAGACACCGATACACCGAGTCGGGGAGTTTCGAATTATTCCGGAGGATCGTGGTTGGTCTCCGCGCGTTGGCGTAGGAGAACTTCGGGCGCTTCCGGTCCAACCGCAGCATCGTCCGGATGCTGCGGTAAGTGGTACATGACTCTGGGTCGAATCGCGCCTGGGTGTGTACACTGGCTGAAATGATGCAAAAACTTCACCCCTCCACTCCAAATTCCATTTTGAATCGATTGACATCAGCAGAATCGCTTCTGGATGCCAGGGGGGCGGAGCTATGAGCTTGTTTCAATCTTAACTTCCGAGTGACATTGCAGAAATGATCCATAGCTCCGCCCCCTGGCACCCAAATAAGATTCTGCTGATGTCAATTGATTCCAAATCGAATTTGGAGTGGACGAGTGTCAAATGTCTTTTGGAATATCAGGGGGCGGAGCTATGAGCTAGTTCAACCTAGGCTTCCGAGTGACATTGCAGAAATGATCCATAGCTCCGCCCCCTGGCACTGCCATAACAGTGATTAGATACAGGGAACTTGGGGGTGGGGGGGGGGGGTTCTTACGCAGAAAAGATCGCTCTTCAGCCACTTCCACCAAGTATTTTGCCCGGGCATCCTTCAGTTTGTACTCCTGCAGCCTCAATTCCCCGGCCAGAAGCTCTTTCTGCTTTGCGATTTTCGCTCTGAGAATCCGAGTCAGCTCCTCCACGCTAAAATGATGGGCATACCTAGACAAAAACCACTGCCCAATGACCAATTACGTCTCCTACGACTGCGTAGATCTTAGAGCCCATACTTCAATGGGTCGTCCTCCCCAGAATCAAGTTCATCATCCGTGTCGAAGGTCTTGGACCGGAAGAGTCCGATTTCATTCTCGTCAACTAACGATTCTTCGGATGAAGAACAGGTGGCATAGGTCTCCTTGGCGGTGGCTCGTAGGTAAGTTTCCAGGTGTTCCCGTGTCAGTGGCTCAGCCAAGTCGTCGAGGAGGTCGGTCGTATTGGTCGGCGGCAGGCCCTTGTCCACGTTGGTGTTGTAGGCGGCTAAACCGTCCATTGTGCTGAAGACGGCGTTGGCTGAGCAGGACATGTGCTGCTTCACTTCCTGTAGGCCCTTCTCCATGTGCAGCGAACATAATCTGGAAAAGCGACAGCCGGTTCAATCACAAGGGACAGTTAAGCCCCACCCCCTCCAGTCGGTTGACCGTTCAATCGGATTCACTGTGTCGTGATTGGTTGAAATTTAACACCAACTAAGCAGCGATTGATTGATTGATTAAGCGGAAGTTCTTGACGCACACATTGAATAAGTTGATTGATTGATCGATTAAGCGGAATATATTGACGCACACATTCAATCGGTTGATTGATTGATTGATTAAGCGGAAGTTCTTGGCGCACACATTCAATCTGTTGATTGATTGATTAAGCGGAAGTTCTTGTTGCAAAAATTGAATAAGTTGATTGATTGATCGATTAAGCGGAATATATTGACGCACACATTGAATCAGTTGATTGATTGATCGATTAAGCGGAAGTTCTTGACGCACACATTCAATCTGTTGATTGATTGATTGATTAAGCGGAAGTTCTTGACGCACACATTGAATCAGTTGATTGATTGATTGATTGTAGGTAAGCAATAGCAAACGGTGATGAGGAGATAAGATCCGGGGTGGATCAAATTAACTGGTAGGGCAAAAAAGTGTCCCTTGGGATCGGGAGATGACGGTAGCCAGAGGGAATTTCAAGGAGGAAGAAATGTTTTGAGAGTTGGTCCGCTTACGCTTCTTTCGATCGCTGTGGCCGATTCTTCCCTCCCGCACCAGGCGGCATCCTGGCCGGATACGGGCAGGGATTCGCCTCCAGCCGTTGGAAGGCACAGGGAACAAACGGCAAGCCCTTGTCATCCAGCAGATGCTTCTCACAGAAGGAATAACCCTCGCGTTTGGAGAAGGGGCAGAATGACTCGGCGTGTCCACATCGATCGCGATCCACATCCGGCAGGTAGAGAGTGGTCAGGCCCGCGCGCAGTCCGCCCGTCTCAAAGTCGACAGTTCCCAAGGAGGGAGCTCCCCCCGGGGAGGATGCCTCGTCTGCTGCAGGAGCAGGACCAATCCCCGGCGCCTTTGGGCTGGACCGTTTCCAGGGCGGATGCACGGTCAGGGAGTTAGAAAAAGCGTTGAGATAGTTGACGTAAATGAGATTCCTCTCCTTGTCTTTGGACGCAACGTAGCCGGTCAGCGGGAGCGTCGAGGGATCCTTCCCTCGGGGACGGCTGGGCGCCGCGGTACTCGCCGATGTGATGACAGAGCTGCATGGTGAGGGCACGGAAGTGGAACCGGCATCTGAAAACAAATACCACACAGGTGAAAAATAAACAGTACCATAGCTGTGGAATAAGAAACGAAAGGGGAATAAGAAATGAAAGGGGAGAAACATTTCAAGTCAAACTAAACGAATCATGCAAAGTCGCAATAATTCTTCCTAACCAATCAATCAAGCCACACTATTACCGCCGAGGTTGGTAATCTACAAGTTTCCTCTCTTCTGCTCAGTGAAAACAAAATGTGTGCATTTCATCATTCAGATCTTTGCATCCTTATTTATTAGTGTTAGGCTAGATTAGAATAGAAAACGATTAGAAAAAAATTCAATTGGAACCGTGAGATGAACCAAGTGACCAGGCAGATTCAAATCAACAAAGTCCTTCGCTGACTGATCCATTGATTGTTCGATTGATTGATCGTTCGCCGACTAATCGATTGATTGATTAGTTTGATTGATTGGTTGATTGATTGATTGATCGTTCGCTGACTAATCGATTGATTGATTAGTTTGATTGATTGTTGATTGATTGATTGATCGTTCGCTGACTAATCGATTGATTGATTAGTTTGATTGACTGATTGATCGTTCGCTGACTAATCGATTGATTGATTAGTTTGATTGACTGATTGATCGTTCGCTGACTGATCGATTGATTGATTGGTTAAGTCAATAGTTGATGTAGCTAATTGTATTGATTACAATATCGTTTTGCGCTTGTAACATATCCAAAACGCAAAACGCAAAACAAAAAGCCGGATCTACTTTTCACGCGTAGGACCAGAAAAAAACTATTACAGCTCACTCTCACCGTTCGGGAGGCAATTAAATACGCTGCACAGGGCCAATCAATCAATCGACCACTCAAGTGTATGACGCAAACGTGCTCGGCGTTGATTGATTGATTGGTCTTGCATATATTAACGTCGTGAGCTGTAAAATGCGCATTTCTTATCGAAGGCATGAAGAAAGTTCAGATTTGCAGCAGTCAAAATTTAAAAACATTATCCCATTACTCTAGATATTTTGCGATACAACAAAAGTCTATGTGAACAAGTTTTAAATCAAAAGGAAGACAAAAAGTATGCACCCGTGGCAAAAACCTTGCGCTAACCGAATTAAGCACTTTAACTCGGACTGTGAACAAGAGCCGTTACGACGAACGAGTGTAATGGCTTGACTCGGTTAGCGTGAAGTTTTTACCACGCGTGTACCTGTAAAAGGAGAGACGCCGTTGGTTTTGCTCTCCACTTTCCGCTTCTTCACCGCCTTCCGCGCGGGAATCTCCAGGGACGGTGGAATGGGGGTGTTTGAGTCGTCCCGTTCGGCGGAGTCCATGCCGTTGGTCAGGCGGAAGACCTCGGAGATGAGCGGATCTCCATCCTCCATGGAAATGGAATTATTTGCCGTGGAAGCTCCGCCGCCCAGATCGCCGAGCATTTCCACATCCACATCCGCTCCGACGGGGGAACTCCTCAACTCCCGCGGGTCCATTGACTCGTTGTGCGCACTTGTGCTGCCGATGTGGCGCGGATTCGACAGAGGAATTTCAAGGCGGAAAACAGAAGGAATTTCAAAAGAGGGAAACAAGGAATTCTCAAGACGTCGCTAAAAGAAATTCCACATTTCCCGACTAAATTGTTTAAAATTGTCCGGTGTTTTTGTTGTGCGGAAATTGGCCGTGCAGAAAAAATCGGGCAATTGCATTACACAAAAATATGATAATTCACAAATTCCAAAACATTTTTTTCCGGAAATTTGAAAATTCGATTTTAGTAATTTGTGCGATGTGCGTCGCGCGTTGCACACTGTGCGATGTGCGTCGCGCGTTGCACACACATACGCAAAGGAATGGGCGTTGCGCCGTGCTTGGTGCGCACGGCTCGATTCAACCCGGCCCGACCACGACAACCCATTGAGCCGGCTCCTCACGAGCTGATCAATCTGATCCCGCCCACTTTCCTCTTCGAAACTGTGACGTCACCAAATTCAGACAAACTGCAAAGAAAGGTCTTAACGGCGTTTGCCTTGCCGCGATATTTTTCAGGACTCTCAAAAATTACTGTTTCATTCCTTAAAGTTACGCAGTAAGTCAGCCTATCCGCCATTTTGGATTTTTCGCATCGACTACGTACACACACAATCAAATCCAGTCACCAGTCAGATAGGCATGAGGCAGACACAGACAGACAGAGAGACCTGTCAGTCAACATCTATTTGCTCCGCCTGCCTGGCGCCTGACTGCCTTGCCTTTCTTTTTCCGTCTGTCTGTCTGACTGACTGCCTCGCAATCGCAAATCGCGCGCGTTCACAAGACACGCAGACACGACACACACACACACACTCAGGCAGACAGGCAGGCAGCTAGCAGCGGAGTTGGAGTGTGTGTTTGAATTTGAGTCTTTCCTCGAACGAGCGCGTGCTCTGCTGTCTGCACCCTGTGCTGCCCTTGTCTGTGTCTTGCCTGACCTGGATTTTCGTGCGCGCGCGCCTCAGTCACAGTCAGTCACAGTCAGTCACGTTGCCTGAAAGCCTTACCACAGTCAGTCAGACGCGAAAATCTCCTTCACCGCGTGGCAATTGAGCGTCCATTTTCTTTCCTTTCAGGCACGGGAAAAGGTTCCACGTGAAGTAGACCTGCGAAGTCGCGCCGAAAATGTCGTCGCTGGATGATAAACGCGACTCAGATATGGAGTCTGAGTCGGAGACCCCGTTGGCGGAGGCGTCGTCTGCGTCACAGCAACCGACCGGGGAGCTCGTCTATTTGAAGTGCTCGTGCTGCGACCAACTGGTCGAGCATCGCTGCACCTCAGCCGATAAGGCTAAGGTGAGTATTGTGAGTGCCCTCTTTTTTAGAAAAGGAATAATTCAAATTTATTAATCGCCTCAGCAATGCGCGGTTGATTGATTGGTTGATTGCCTCTTGATTGGTCGACTGATTACCTCTTGATTGGTTGATTGATTGGTTGACTGATTGCCTCTTGATTGGTTGATTGGTTGATTGATTGCCTGTTTGTAAATGTTTGATTGATGCATCAACATAGGTTTTGGTGGTCCATTGATTGATTGGAGGAATACTTCACACCGTTTTACCGCGGCTGCGTTTACTGCTCTGGTGGATTTATTGATGATATGCAGTGTTACAAGTTATTTTAAACAGTTTTTAAATTGAAGAAAAATTTTAACGGTTTGATGGGAGGTGGTTTTTATAACATTTTGATTTATTAATGAAGTCGTTTGATTGATTGACGGTTAGTCATTGATTGGCTGCAACAAGTGTGGGCTTCGTAGGACCTGCGCCTACGCCATAAAGCTGACGAAGCTATGACCTACGCGCTTTGAATGCTTTGACGTATTTTTGGCTCTAATTTGGACCAACCGCACGGCCGTTCTTTTGCTAGCATGTGAAAATGGCTGTAATCCCGACAAGCCAGATTCAGTTTTTGACGGTAGTCTCTAGATTTTTTATCATTTCGGAAAAGCTACTGACCGCTAAAAATTCCTAATATTTAGCGGTTTTGGTTTTATTTTTCTAGAAAAACTTGTCCCAAGGAGATTTCGGTCGCATCAAATTTGGGCTTTGGTCTCAAACTCACAGCAGTCTTTGCTTGCTTGATTGATTGCATGATAGATTGATCGCTTGATTGCCTGATTGGTTGATTGCCTGGTTGATTGATTGATTGACTGATTGCTTGATTGATTGCTTGATTGATTGATTGATTGTTTGATTGATTGCCTGATTGCTTGATTGATTGCTTGATTGCCTGCTTGATTGATTGATTGCTTGATTGATGACGCGCCCAGTGTAGTTTAGACAGCCGACCACATTTGTGTTTTTGTTTTTCAGACCGGAGAGGAAGCTTTGGCGTCGATGCCGGTGAAGCAGACGACTCCGCGGAAGCGGACCCGCGCTCGCCGCGGCACTGGCAAGGGCTTCACCGGTCAGAAGCGCCGAAAGACCCACCAGTCGCCGTCGATGTCCATGCCGATGACGGCGCTCCCGTCGCATCACCGTCAGAATGAGTCTGCGGTCGCGACGACCTCGGATGACCACAGTCACATCGGCAGTTTCCTCGGCGGGGACGGCACTGTCGAGTCCAACGGCGCCAGCGCGACCAAACGCACTCGTGCGCCGCGCATCGCCAAGACCGCCGAAGACTACTGGAAGCAGATCGGCTCGGAGGACTTGGAGGTCACCGAGGACGGGCTGGACATTTTCTGTGGCAAGTGCCAGCGTCCGCTCTCCAAGGTCTCCATGGGACAGCGCATTCGTGTGGACAATCTGCGAACACATCTGGCTTCACAGTCCCATCGACGAGTAAAGATCTATCTGTCTGAACGTTAACTTGTCTGTCTGAATGTTTCTTTGACTGCTCAAAATTCCATCTTGTCTGTCCGAACATCTATGTACAGTCTGATCTGACTGTCTGAATGTCTCTTTGTCTGTTCGAACATCTGTGTACAGCCTGATCTGTCTGTCTGAATGCTAATTTGTCTGTCTGAATGTTTCTTTGACTGCTCAAAATCCCATCTTGTCTGTCCGAACATCTGTGTACAGCCTGATCTGTCTGTCTGAATGTCTCTTTGACTGCTCAAAATCCCATCTTGTCTGTCCGAACATCTGTGTATAGTTTGGTCTGTCTGTCTGTCTGAATGTTAACTTGTCTGTCGGAATGTCTATTTGCCTGCTCGATTTCCCGTCTTCTTGTCTGCTGGCCACCTTGTAGACCTTTGTCTCTCTGAATGTTGACTTGTCTGTTAGAACGGAATGAATGTCTACAATCCTGTCTGACTGTTTGCTTGCCTGTCTGTCTGATTGTCTGTCCATGACTTGTTTAACTGCTTTGTCGCGCGACTGTTGATGCCTCTTTTTTTGACTTTGTTGCACCGATTTTAATTGCACGTGAAATCTCTCTTTAGGGTCCGCAGGAGCCGGAAGAAAAGCTATCAGAGATCAAGATCGAACGCTCCGATGGAGACGGTAAGATGTTCTCCCCTGTGCCTGTTGGTTACTCACTTCGGTCTACGTTGGCGATTCCGTCGTGTGTGTGTGTGTCTGTGTCTGTCTGTGTCTGCCTTTCAGATGTTGTTTCGGCCTGGCCGACCTTGAGTGCCTGTCACAGGGACATTGTCTCGTTCCGTGGCGTTGTTGTTTGTCTTTCCTGTCGGACCGGTTAACCTCTTGCGTTGTCTGTCCCTATAGCTTGCAACACCGTTTGAACTGTTTTTTTTTTGTGATTTTCTCAGACGAGGAGGAGGAGGAGTTGGACGTGCCGCCGCTCGACACCTCGGTCGAGGAGCTGCTGGAGACGCCACCTGAGGACGTCACGGAGACCGCGGCCGCCGTGGACGACGTGGACGCCGTGGACGGAACGGTCACCAAGAGCGGCCGCAAGAAGAAGTCACTGGGCATGGCGAACGGCGGGGCGAAGGTGACCAAGACCGCCATCGATTACATTGAGCAGTTTCAGTGCCCGGAGCTGGAGCTGGCCACAGATAACATCAACATCTACTGCCTGGCCTGCGACCGCGCCATCACCAAGGTGGACCAGGGCCAGCGGATCCGCGTGGACAACATCACCTCGCACATCCGCTCGAGCCAGCACAAGAAGCTGGCGGAGAAGCGCAACTCTGACTTGTGGGGCAACGGGGAGGAAGGAAACAACGGAAACGACCGCGGCTCGGTGTCTGGGTCCGCGGGTGGGGGACGTCGGTCCGGATCGCGAGGCGATGCGGAGGACGACGACGAGGACGCGCTGGACACGAGCCACGCCTCGAGCAAAGGACACAAGCGAAGCGTCAAGTTTGCTGGCCACGACGGCGGCTCCGAGGATGAGCGCGTCGAACTGAACGGTGGGTTGGTGGAGTCGGCTCGTCGCAAGGCGGGCGGCAGCGGTGGTGGTGGTGGGAGTAACATCAGCAGCATTGAGAAGGCCACTGGACTGCTGCCTAGTGAGTTGTATGATGAGACGCAGATGCGGGGATGAAGGTTCATACAACGTCAGGCAGACAGACAGACGGCTTAGAGACAACTTCAGGCAGGCAGGCAGACGGTTTAGAGGCAAGCAGGCAAGATGGCAGTCAACTTGGATGAGTGAGGCATCTTTAGGGTCCAGTTCAGACAACTTCAGGCAGACAGACAGACGGCTTAGAGACAACTTCAGGCAGGCAGGCAGGCAGGCAGACGGTTTGGAGGCAAGCAGGCAAGATGGCAGTCAACTTGGATGAGTGAGGCATTTTTAGGGCCCAGGTGCAATGTCCTCGCTTGGGAAAGATGTCTGAGGTGTTGTTTCTTGCCTTTCTTTCAGGTTCCTCCAGCGCAGCAGACAATGGTTCTGCTGAAGATGGCGGAAAACGCAGCAAGCGAAAGGTACGCGTAGATTTGCAGTTACCGATCTAATTAAAAGGTTATATACCTTTCCACTTGGTTATTATAGTCACGAGTGCCCCAGTCGCTTCCGTCGGCTGCCATCTCCTAAGCAGACAGGAAGCTGGACCGGCTCGGCGGACAGCGGATCCTATCACCTCTCGGGAGGACCTTTCTTCTTAATACGGCTTAATACACAGACACACCCTCGATCCTTTTCCTTGTCTTAGGTCAACCTCTCTTTCTCTCGTCTCCTTTTTTCCTTTCACTTGAAGTTCATTCGACCGCATGGTCTTGTTTTCTGTCTATTCCCTCTCCTATGTCTATATAGGCGTGTCTCTTGTTACGAACCACACGAGGTCGGGCGAGTGGGCGTGTGGGCGAGTGGGCGAGTGGGCGGCGAGGTCCGTGGAGTTCTTTTTGTTGATTTATAAATTTGGAAAACAAACCGCCTCTACTTGTCCAGGGCGTTTTTGCATGGACCGTTTATCTTTCCTCCGTGTAAAAATTCTTCTCGTATCCTTGTCCTCTGGAATAGCGGATATATGCTTCCTCTGGGGGAGGGGGGGAAATTATTCTTTTTTTATGCCGCTGCCCTGGAACTGGATCAAGAAACCTGAATTATTGGCTCTTTTGATGCGAATTCAGTCAAAGCGCGAAACTTGAAACTGAAGGAACAAACCGAACACCTGGGATGAACGTGTAGGGAACCGACGATCTCAAGTCAAGTAGGATGGAACGAACCGAACACCCGGTTCGGTTCGGGGCTGAACATTTCTTGACCATCTTAAGTGACACACACTCAGTACAGCACACGAGTACAGTACACGAGTACAGCACACGAGTACAGCACACTCAGTACAGCACAAGAGTACAGCACACTCAGTACAGCACACGAGTACAGTACACGAGTACAGCACACTCAGTACAGCACATGAGTACAGCACATGAGTACAGCACACGAGCACAGTATGAGGTAAGGGCCCTGGAATGGGCCACTTGACTTTCCCGTACCCTGGAATGAGCCACCCTGGAATCAGAATTTCCACACAGATTTCGGTTATAATCAAGATCCCAAACGACAGAGAACAATCGATGACCCGATGGAACACATTTCAGATAGGAAAAAAGGTTGTGGGAACATGTTTAACAAACGAAATAATTGGACCGTTGGAAAAAGCTCACTATAGAGGACGCTGACTATCCAGTGACTGATCGTTTTGGATTAATTTGCGACAGAGCGCCCCCTGCCGCCCTGTGCATTCCAGGGTACGGAAGTTCAAGTGGCCCATTCCAGGCCCCTTCCCTCATACATGTCTCGCACTGTTGTTTCTGTCACAATATGAACGATCTCCATTAGTTGCATACTGTAATTTAGTTCTTAAACGCGCTATTTTTGCGGCTTTCTAACACAGGTTGAACACAAAACAGCCCTGCGTATTTTTTATTTCCCGTCACACGGCATTTCGCGCCATTCCTTTGGACTTTAGCGGACTCCAAGCTTCGGTGCCAGTTTTGCGAATATTTTTAATCGGACTCTCGGAATCCTCTCCAGAGTCCAGCGGAACCAATAGCTCGCACGGAAATGCCCGAGTGATTGTGAATTTCCAAGACCTCTCGGCGCGATGAAGCGTCTGCGGAAGCTGCAGGACAGCCTCCCGACGGAGGACTTCACACCGCGCGATTACCAGGTAGAATGAGGGAATAAATCTTAAGATGCCATACGAGCTTTCAATTGATTGGTTGATTGAAACGAAAGTCCTGGTAAAATTGCGTGACTGGATTAATCAGTTGATTGATGGATTGCGAATTGTGTCTTTCGGGCTTTTAATTGATTGGTTGATTGAAACGAAAGTCCTGGTAAAACTGCGTCATTGGATTGATCAGTTGATTGATGGATTGCGAATTGTGTCTTTCGGGCTTTCAATTGATTGGTTGATTGAAACGAAAGTCTTGGTAAAACTGCGTCATTGGATTATCTGGTTGATTGATGGATTGCAAATTGAGTCATTGACTGACCACAGTTTCGTTAGTATTGCTGAAACTAATTTAAAATAGTGATTCGAAATACGCCCGAATATGTTTTTTATTTGTATTTAAATGATTTTTAATTGAATTTAAAATCAGAATTTGCTTGCATACTGATGTTGAATTTAGTTTTGATTCAAAATCTTTATTTAAATATTGCTGCAAAATCAGCTGATCGGTTGATTGATTGATTGAGCGATTAATTGATTGAGCGATTGATTGATGGAGCGATTGATTGATTGATCGAGCGATTGATTGATTGATTAAGCGATTGATTGATTGAGCGATTGATTGATTGATGGAGCGATTGATTGATTGATCGAATTAACTCTTCTTGTTTCGTTTCAGTTGGATCTCCTCGAAAATGCCCGGCAGGAAAACACCGTCGCCGTACTTGGTTCAGGTGAATGCTCCCACTTACTTGCACATGGAGACATGATGTAGAATTTGATTTTTGAACAGACGGCGGAAAATCCTTCCTGGCATTGAGTCTGCTGAGAGAGCTCACCCACGATGTTCGCGTGTATTCCAAGATTCCCGGCGCGAAAAAAGTCGCTTTCATCACGGTGGAAACCGGTAAAGTTGAAGGGATTGTTTATCTAACCCATTTAAATTATATTTAAATTATAACAAATCATAATAAATTATATTATATTAAATTATATTAAATTATTTTAAATTATAATAAATTATATTAAATTATATTTAAATTATAACAAATTATTTTAAATTATTTTAAATTATTTTAAATTATATTTAATGATTTTGACTTTTTTTTATTTAAATTTAAATTAAACATAAAAACTTAAGTTACATTTAAATTCATTTTTATTTAAAGAAAGGCTGATTTAATGGATTTCGATGTCGTAGACGATGCCGCGGACAATTATGTCCGCGCCGTAGACGACCACACTGACTTCTCCGCGGTCCGTCTGACCGATGGCGCGACTTCCGAAACTTTGACCGGTTTCGACGTCGTGGTGGCTTCACATGAGAACTTCGTCAACCTCATGACAGCGCGCCGTTTTGGTGAGTGGATCACACAGTTGTTGGGTGGGTTGATTGATTGATCAACGAAAGTGAATTACGTTTTAATTCAAAGTAAATTCCTTTTATTTTAATCCAAAATCGATTTTGCATGGCTCAAACTCAGACCACCCTAATGGCTCGAACTCAGACCACCCTAATGGCTCAAACTTAGACCACCCTGATGGCTCGAACTTAGACCACCTTGATGGCTCGAACTCAGACCACCCTGATGGCTCGAACTCAGACCACCTTGGTGGCTCAAACTCAGACCACCCTGATGGCTCGAACTCAGACCACCCTGGTGGCTCGAACTCAGACCACCCTGATGGCTCAAACTCAGACCACCCTGATGGCTCGAACTCTGCCACCCAAAATTTTGGCCATGTGTGTAATAACTTACTGCAGTGTTTGATTTACACGAAGTTGGTGGATATTTCGGTGACGTTTTAGACCCGGACCAGATCAGCGTCATCGCCATCGATGAATGCACCGCAGCCGTCGCGAAGTATCCCTACGGCCAGCTCTTCCACTCTGTTTTCGCCGGCTTCCGCAACGGCACCGTGGAATCTCTCGCCAAACCTCGCATTCTTGCCTTGACGTCCTCCCTCCTCACCAAAGACGTGGTCAGCGATCCGGCTACCCTCGAGAAAGTCATCGCGCAGCTTGAAGAGGTTTTTCGGGGCAGTCTTCGGACGTCGGTCAGTTTGGTCTCGATCGATCGTTTCGGCTACCCGAAAGCTGTGCGTCTGGTCCCATACAGTGTAAGCGGGAGGATTAAGACGTTATATTGCGTGAGACAGAGACAGACAGACAGACAGACAGACAGACAGGCATGCAGACAGACAGGCAGGCAGGCAGGCAGACAGACAGACATGTCTCGGAGGATATTCCTCTTATTGTTTTAGCTCGCCGTGTCCTCTTATTGTTTTAGCTCGCCGTGAAAGATCAGCATAGAGAAGGCACCGATTTGGTGAAGGCGAAGTTGGAAGAGCTCCTCGAGTTTGTGCGGGTCTGCATGCACGTGGCAGCCAAGAAGAATGTCGAGAAGTCCGACTGCCTCCTTCACACGAATGCTTTTAACATTTTCGAAGTCGCCGCGGCCGAAACGTTGGAGTGCCTAAGAGTGCTCGGTTTGTGGCCGACTTATCGGGTAATGAGAATCGGTTTCTCGTTAAAAGTTTTTACATTGGACGAAAATTAGATCTTGCTTCAACGCTTCTTCCCCATTCCCCCACTCGTAGTTGATCAACATCATCACGCGCGACTTCCGGAACACTTACCTGAAGAATCTGCTGGAGCAACGTATTGCACGAGTCCTCCTCGCGGTGTGCTGCCGCTTCCAAGAGATCGGCATCGCACTGGAGAAGCTCTACGGCTTCGGGAAGATGGCCAAGGGAGACGAACGCATTTTACACTTCGTCTCAGAGAAACTAAGGCTCATTGTGGCCATGATGGACACATACAACCCGCAAAATCCCGACAACCAAAAAGGCTTGTTCCACTTGTGAATCAGAATTCCCAATTGAAGTCAGTCATTGTCTAGGAAGTGATTGTCTGGGATTGTCTAGGAAGTGATTGTCTGGGATTGTCTAGGAAGTGATTGTCTGGGATTGTCTGGGATTGTCTGGGAACTGATTGTCTGGGATTGTCTGGGAAGTGATTGTCTGGGATTGTCTGGGAACTGGTTTCTCTCTTTGCAGCATACATTCCGGTGCAGTACTTCAGCATGATCATCAACGTCGGCAAGCCTTACCTCGCGTGGGCGGTGAACCGTTTTTTGCGGGATTTGAAGTCGTCCTCAGATAGGAAGTGCAGCTACGGCTTCGTCACCAGCTCCTACTGTCTGGGCTCCTTCAACAGGGCTACGGTTGCCGGTAGTTTAACATTAGTTCGCAACCGTGTGGTTTGAAAACTTCAAAAATGCATGCTCTCTCCTGGCTTCTTTAGATTCAATGTCACCGACGGATGCCTGCTTCTTTGGGATGCCGTTTAAGGTGCAGGAAGAGATCCTCCGCCGTTTTCGGAATCGCGATTTCAACGTCCTGGTCTCTACGTGTACGAATGATATCAGTTTGGACGTCCCGCAGTGCACTTTTTCCATTCAGTAAGTTGTAGTAGGACAAGCATTCCATTTTCATGTTTGCCGTCTGTCTGTCTGTCCATCTGTCTGTTTGTCTGTCTGTCTGTCTGTCTGCCTGTCTGCCCATCTGTCTGTCTATCTGTTTGTCT
Source organism: Hypsibius dujardini (assembly GCA_001579985.1). NCBI lineage: Eukaryota > Metazoa > Tardigrada > Eutardigrada > Parachela > Hypsibiidae > Hypsibius > Hypsibius dujardini. The sequence continues at coordinate 24,408 of LRSR01005960.1, read as the reverse complement.
GTCTGTCTGTCTGTCTGTCTGTCTGTCTGTCTGTCTGTCTGTCTGTCTGTGTGCTTGTCTGTCTGTCTGTCTGTCTTATCTGTTTGTTTGTCTGTCTGCCCGTGTGGATGTCTGTCTGTCTGTCTGCCTGTCTGTCTGTCTGCCTTCATCCAATCGATTAATGCCGGTTGTTTGCATTATACTCAATCAAGGCATTTGACGTTGCTAGGTTCGACCCTGTCCAGGACTACCTAACGTACGTGCACGCTCGACATCGAACCAAAAGCAAGTACGGCACTTTATGCATCATGGTGCTGAGAGAGGAGGAAGAAGCTTACCGCCGAGAACATTTTGTCAAGTTCCTGGAAATTGATTCGGTATTTCTCTCGTGCATGCGGACCGTGGCCACAATTGGTGGCCCTACTTTGTCTGACAGCGATCTTTATTCCAATGTTTTTTGTTGGGTTTGCCAGATTGTCTTGTCTCGATGCCCCGATCATATCGTTCGAAACGCTGGTCATGCCGAGAGCACCGACTTTGCGGCTGAGCCTCTGAAGTCCGTGACAACTGGGGTGCAAATTATGATGAGTCAGGCTATTGGGGTCATCAATAGGTAATGTCTGTCTGTCTGTCTGACTGTCTGTCTGACTGTCTGTCTGCCTGACTGTCTGTCTGACTGTCTGTCTGACTGTCTGTCTGACTGTCTGTCTGCCTGACTGTCTGTCTGTCTGCCTGCTTGTCTGTTTGCCTGCCTGCCTGCCTGTCTGTCTATCTGCCTGTCTGCTTGCTTGCCTGCTTGCCTGTCTGTTTGTCTGTCTGTCTGTTTGTCTGTCTGTCTGTCTTCCTATTGGTTTGTCTGTCTTCGTGTCCGTTCGTCCGTCGGAGTGTTATTGTGTTTTGCCGTTATGATTGACTGCATACATTCAAGTCCGTTATAGAGTTCGCCGGATGTTGTTTCAGGTATTGCTCAAATCTTCCCAGTGACGCCTTCGCCAACCTCACTCCGTTGGCATATATCATCCCCTCGACCGATGAAATTCCTGCTTTTCGTTGTAAACTGACCCTACCCATAAACGCGCCAATGAAGCACGCAATAACAGTGAGCGGCACCTTGTGATTTTTGTGGCCTCGAGTTGGCTTCAATTTGGCGTTATGTTTTGTACAGGGATCCTTCATGCCCAATCAGAAAATGGCAAAACAATCGGCGGCTCTGGAGGCTTGTAAAGAGCTATACCGACTAGGAGAACTGGATGAGTCACTGGCACCGGTCAGTAAAGACACCTGGAAGGGCGAGATTGCTCAACTTATCTCACTTGAGCCACCGGAAGTGATCCCGGAGGGTGCACCCAAACCGGGGACGACGAAAAGAAGGCAGTACTATATAAAGAAGGTTAATCCATGATAATATTTGGCAGTCTTTAAGCTCCTCTGAAGTTCTGTCTGTCTGTCTGTTTGTCTGTCTACCTGCCTGTTTACCTGCCTGTCTACCTGCCTGCCTGTCTGCCTCTCTGTCTGTCTGCCTCTCTGTCTGTTTGGTTGTCTGTCTGTCTGTCTGTCTGTCTACCTGCCTGTCTACCTGCCTGTCTACCTGCCTGTCTGCCTGTCTCTCTGTCTGCTTGTCTGTCTGTTTGTTTGGCTGTTTGTTTGGCTGTCTGTCTGTCTGCCCGTCTGTCTGTCTGTCTGTCTGTCTGTTTATGTTTGACTTTGATTGTACGGCTATCGATCTGGGCTGGTCTAAACATGTGATTGCTTTTCAATGCATGCGTCCTTTCTCTTTTTGACTTGCAGTCCTTATTGGTGAATTGTACTATATCTGACGTTTTGTGCAGGTCCCACTGGTACTGGCTCGCTCATTACCTAAACCGGGTGATCACTGCTTTCTTTTTGCCATACAAATGACGCTTGCCTGTCCTGTCCCTGCCGAGCAGAACGTGCGAGGTCGAAAGATCCGTCTGCCCGAAGAAGCACCGCGCATGTTGGGGATCCTCTCAACCAGTTTAATACCCGCCATACCGGATTTCAACATTTACGATCGATCAGGGGAAATTCGCGTGTCTGTCAAGCTGGTGTCGGAAGGCATCGCTATTGGGCAACGGGAACTCGATATTAGCCATCACTTCCACCGGATTCTCTTTTCGAATGTTCTCTCGCTGGAACGTTATTCTTTGCTATTTAACGCACAAGCTTCTCCGGCTCAGTTTCTGATTGTGCCAATCACCCAAGGTAGTTCGACAGACAGGCAGACGGACAGGCAGGCAAACACTTGGACAGGCAGACAAACAGACAGGCAGACAAACAGACAAACAGACAGACAGACAGACAAACAGACAGACAGACAGCCAGGTAGCCAGATGCGTTAAAAGAGTTCTGATCAATGTATGATTATCCTTCATGATTCAGGGTCGCCTGAACCGGAAGTCGATTGGGCTTACATGGAAAGCGTTTTTAGCGCGAAGTTTGACCGCCTCGGTGCGGTTGCCGAATCGGATCGCGAGGCTTTCAGCACCCAGAAGTACGAGGACGCCGTGGTGATGCCATGGTATCGCAGTCTAGATCAACCACAGAGCTTCTACGTCGAGCAAATTTGCCCTTGGCTTACGGTGCTGGGTGAGTTTCCTGATCCGGAATTCCCTAACTTCGACAAGTACTACGAGGCCAAGTATCGGATCAATGTCCAGGATAAGGCTCAGCCGCTGCTTGACGTGGACCATACTTCAACACGGTAAAAACCTGGAGCTTACAGTATCACATGCGAGGAAACTTGACTTTGAAGTTACTTTTGTTCCTTTTGTTCCTTTGTTCCTTTGTTCCTTTTTGTAGTTACAAGTTAAGTAGTAAAAGGAACTGAACAGTCGTTTTTGTTCCTTTTACTACTTTATTTAATAAAATGTGTTCCTTTGTTCCTTTGTTCCTTTTTGTAGTGACAAGTAGTAAAAGGAACTAAACAGTAGTTTTTGTTCCTTTGTTCCTTTTACTACTTTATTTAATAGTTTTTGTTCCTTTGTTCCTTTTGTAGTAATCTTTTCGCTTTCAGATTAAATCTGCTCCTGCCGCGTTTCCTTAGCCGAAAAGGCTGTTCCCTCTCGCAGACGGAGAAAAAGGAACTGCTGAAGGACAAGGAGCCTCGCCACCGGCAAATCCTCGTTCCGGAGCTCTGCAAAATTCACCCAGTCCCGGCGTCACTCTGGCGACAGGCCATCTGCCTGCCCACCGTACTGCACCGCCTGGAAACGCTCCTGGTGATGGAGGAACTCCTCCACGTGATCAAGGCCAGCACCGGCATCAGCAGTCAGGTCCCGGTGAGTGAGTCAGCCGCCATCTGGCCCGCCCTGGACTACGGCTGGAGCTTCGCCGAGAAGATCCGGCAGCTCGATGAGGCCGCCGTGGAAGGGCGAGATGATCTGGACATCCGCAATGCGTCCATCATTGAAAACGCTCGGTTGAAGCATGAAAAGTCCCAGGCAACAACCCTCTACCCGAAAATCGGCATGTGGAACGCAGACAATCCCGACGATGGGCACTTTGAAATCGGTAACTGGAGTTCCGGGCTGGACGACGGGGACAGCTGTCAGGGTTTTGCGATCGATACGTGGAACGCTTCGACAGCCGGGAATGAGTGGAATAAGCCCATTTCGTTCTTCGATCATGTCAATTCGACGTACGGTTCCGGTTCGGAGATGCCATCTGGCTTACCGGCGGGAAAATCGAAAGTTGCACTGAGAGCAGTCGAACAGGAGAGTCTGGGTGGTGCTGAATGGGGGTTTGACGATCAAATGGGACTGCCTGGGATCAGTTTGGTGTCAGGATTTTCCGACAACGTCATGCAGGCGATAGAGAAAGACCTAACCACGATGAATCTCGATGATTCTGGCATGACAGCAAGCGAAGCTGGCGATCTCGGTAAGCATTTGTTGACCTCCCGACTGACTGTCTGACTGACTGGCAAATTGTCTGTCTGTCTAACAGACTGGCAGACTCTCTGATTGTCTGTCTGTCTGCCTGTCTGTTTGTCTGTTTGTCTTTCTAACTCACTAGCAGACTGTCTGATTGTCTGTCTGTCTGTCTGTCTGTCTGTCTGTCTGTCTGTCTGTCTGTCTGTCTGTTTGTCTAAATGACTGGCAGACTGTTTGATTGTCTGTCTGTCTGTCTGTCTGTCTGTCTGTTTGTCTGTTTGTCTGCCTAACTGACTGACAGACTGTCTGTTTGTCCGTCTGTCTGTCTGTCTGTCTGACTGTCTGTTTGTCTGTCTGTCTGTCGGTATGTCTTTCTGATTGTCTATCTTCGTCTCTGTTCTGTTCTTATGAACAATTGTTTGTCTTACGTGCTGACAAACAGTTCTTCCTCATTTTCAGGCGACGATATGGAGACGATTGCAGATTCCGTCATGACTGCCTTGCCTTCCTACAATCTCGAAGCACTGGACCCTCTGAAGGACAAAGAAGAGGAGGATTTCGGGCCCGTCATGTCCTCTATCCTCCATCTGCGCTTTTCTGAGTCCGCTCCGGATGATTTTCGCGGGGGCCGCGGGAGTGGTGGCGATCCATACGCGGATGTCTTTGAAGAAATGTCAGACTTCTCTTTGGATGGCATTACGAACCGGTCGAAGAAAGACGACAGGAAAAAGGACACCCGTGTCGAGTTCGGTGAGGTCAATCGAATACCACCTACCGACGAGGAAAAAACACTCTCGAAGCCACTCCCTCTTCGTTCCGTAAGTATGCTGCAATTAGTCGAACAGGCAGACTATAACAGAGACCGGAGGGTCGGCAGACAAACATGGCAACATAACGATATTACAACCAGCGAAACAGGCAAGCTGACAGGCAGGCAGACAGACAGACAGACAGACAGACAGACAGACAGACAGACAGGCAGGCAGGCAGACAGACATGCAGACAGACAGACAGACAGACACATACTGTCATAGATAACGGTTACATTTTTTGCCACCGTCTTACAGGCGGAATGTGCGAACCAAAGAGCTACGAAGTTTCGGTTTGACGACGACAGAGATCCGGTTTTCGTGTCTGGCCCCGACCCCGGTATCCTGCTTCAGGCCTTCACTTCCTCCAATGCCAATGACGGAATCAATTTGGAGCGGCTGGAGACAGTTGGTGATTCCTTCCTTAAATTTTCGGTGACAACCTATCTCTACTTCCGGTATGCGGGTTACCATGAGGGCAAGCTGTCGTTTATGCGCAGCCTTCAAGTCAGCAACTACCACCTATATCGTCTGGGATTTAACAAGCGATTCGGGGAGATTTTGATCAGCAGTAAATTTGAGCCGACGGAGAACTGGTTGCCGCCTTGTTATGTCCTGGAAGAGAGCGCCGGTAACAATGTCTTCTAATGGAATGAGTTTTTTTGTCGTTTATCAAAACAACAATTGTGAGCGAATTTTGAAAGCACGACTTTTTCGATGTACAGGAAGCAATGGTGCCATCACCTTCGCCGCTGATGGATCACCTGCGAATCTCCGAACGCAGCACTGCATCTCGGATAAGACGCTGGCTGACTGTGTTGAGTCTCTGATCGGCGCGTACCTCATCTCGTCGGGAGTGAAAGCGGCGCAACTGCTGATGTCATGGCTCGGATTAGTCGTGCTACCAGAGCGTCCTGGGCATAGGGAGTCGGAACGCATGCTGGAGAGGTTTACTTGGTTTCCCAAACCGGCCACGGTACTGCTGAGCTCAGGTCCGGACACTGTGATGGAACTGGACCGACTGCTGGAGGGCTACGCTAAATTTGAAGAACGAATTGCTTACAAGTACCTAATGACGCTTTTGTGGATGTCTGTCTGTCTCTCTGCCTGTTTGCCTGTCTGTCTGCCTGCCTGTCTGTCTGTCTGTCTGTCTGTCTGTCTGTATGTCTGTCTGTTTGTCTGACTGGATGTCTGGATGTCTGGATGTCTGTCTGCCTGTCTGTCTGTCTGTTTGTCTGGCTGGATGTCTGGCTGGATGTCTGGCTGTATGTCTGTCTGTTTGCCTAAACACTTGTCTATCATCCGGATCTCATTGCGATCACAGATACATATTTCATGATTGCCGACAGATTCAATGATCGAGCGTATCTCCTGCAAGCCTTTACACATGCCTCCTACACCTATAATCGGATCACAGACTGCTATCAGCGGCTGGAATTTCTCGGCGATGCGGTTCTGGATTACTTGATCACCCGGCACCTCTACGAGGACATGCAGTAAGACACGCGGTTCAGTTCTCAGGAATGGTTCGAGCGATTTGTCTGTGAGGAAGTTACGTGTGAACCGGGATATTTTTTCAGGGGCCATTCACCGGGCGCGTTGACAGACTTGCGGTCAGCTCTCGTCAACAACTCCATTTTCGCCTCCCTCTCCGTGCGGAACGAATTCCACAAGTATGTTAAGCTGATGAGCCCGGCGATCTTCCATCTGGTGGAGAAGTACGTCAAGGAGCAACGAGAACGCGATCAGAATGTCACTCTCTTCACCGAAGACATTGTAAGTTGAAGAGCCATGTGAATCTCCACCTGTTGTCACAAATCGCGACTTTCTTGCAGTACTTCTATGACCCCGCCGCAGACGAGGATACACTGGAAGACGAAGGCGGCGCTGAAGAGACCGAATGTCCGAAAGTTCTCGGGGACGTTTTTGAGTCTGTGGCCGGGGCCATTTACCTGGACAGCGGCATGTCCCTCGATGCGGTTTGGAGGGTTTATTACGCAATGATGAAGTCCGAGATCGGTAATAGCCAGCCAGACAGACAGACAGACAGACAGACAGACAGACAGACAGCAGACAGACAGGCAGGCAGGCAGACAGGCAGACGGGCAGATGGGCAGATGGGCAGACAGACAGACAGACAGGCAGGCGATGGAAGGTTACAGGGGGTCTAACTGTAGTTTCGTTTATAGATCAGTGCTCCAGCATCATTCCGAAGTCACCAGTGCGAGAACTGTTGGAACTCGAACCGGAAAACGCCAAGTTCAGGTATGGAGTATGGGTACGCTAAGGAAATGTCATATCTCGTCTGTCTTGACGTTTTGTTCGTTTTTCATTAGTGTCCCCGAACGAACGGCGTCAGGCAAAATTCGTGTAGTCGTGGAAATTTTCGACAAGGGAAAGTTTGTCGGCCTGGGGAGGAATTATCGCACGGCAAAGTGCACCGCGGCCAAACAGGCGCTGAAGTACCTGCACTCGCTGGATGAGACGCGAGCGGCTTAGCCTTTCAGTTTCAAGCCAATAATAATCTTGACTTACGGTGTTTTCTTCTTTTACCCTCTTAATCTGCGAGGAGTTTTTCCCCTCCTCGCTGTGGGTTCGTTCCTCTGGTTTTCCCGGTCTTCTCTTCTTTTGAATGAGGCGCACGAAACCTCAATTTGGAAACACTTTCATTTGGTGGCTGTCATTTTTCTGGCTTTATCTCTTTCTTGCTGCCTAGCAGCTTTTTGTCGATGTTTCAACGGCCTGTGCCTCTTTTTTTGCTCAATGTCCTGGCATACGTTTGCCCACCGAAGAAAACGTGCTTGCCACTGCCGTATATTTGCAGCGAAGTTAAGACAGACAGACAAGACTGACAAACAGACAGGCAGACAGGCAGATAAACAGACAGACAGACAGACAGACAGACAGACAGACAGACAATTCGAGTAACATCATGTGGACAGACAGGCAGGCAGTCCGAAACCTAATTCGCATTGTTTGTTCAGTAACCGGTTTCCATCTGTTTTTGGGATGTATGTTTGGGTATGGGAATTTACTTTGGGGACGTAGTGACCAAAAGCTTGGCATACTGTCGCCCTAAAACATCCAACAATGAGGCTCTCCTTTTGTTGTGCGACGTCGCCGTGGCAAATTACACGGTGTTTCAGTCGTGGGGCCATGTGAATGATGTTACGCCGTCGTTGACCCCCAAGTCCAGCACCAAAGCATGTGGCATTACGGCACCGGATGAGTTTCAAGTGCATATGCTGTGAGAACAGCGGCAAGGCATCAAACCCGCGTCTTTTCTTTTGGACAACGTAAACGAGGTGTACTTTTTGCGTTTGCATGGAAAACGGAGTACGTATCACTCTCGGGAGGTGCAAGACGTGGACGATAGGTCAGGGCAGTAATGGAGTGGCGCCGTAAATGCCCTACATGAGTACATTTTCTTTTACTCGAACCAGGTACCGTGTTCTTGTCCGACGTTTCCGTTTTTAGGTAGCAGATCCAAATTTGCTACTTTCGTAAACATCTCCCATTACTTTGTGCACGTAAGTGTGACTGCGGTTCCTGGTCCACGTGAAGTTTCTGACTGGCATTCCCTACTAGTACTGTCTGTGTGTGTGTCTGTCTGTGTCTGTGTGTCTGTGTGTCTGTGTGTCTGTGTGTCTGTGTGTCTGTGTGTCTGTCTGTGTGTCTGCCTGCCTGCCTGCCTGTCTGTCTGTCTGTCTGTCTGTCTGTCTGTCTGTCTGTCTGTTTGCCTGCCTGCCTGCCTGTCTGTCTGTTTGTCTGCCTGTCTGTTTGTCTGTCTACATGTCTACCCTGTCTTTCTGCCAAATAAAAAACACTTTCATTATCGCGGATAGAAAGCAAAATACGGAGAAAAAGAGACTCGTGTTTGTGGAAACTAAAAAGCTGACATGAAGAAAGTCTTAATCCACATTCATCTGTTCCTGCACTGCTAACGGAGCGCTCGAGTCAACCGCCGCCGCCACAATTTCTGGATTCCCACCACCATCGATCACCGCTCCCTGGTCGTTCTCATCGACGACCTCCTCGTCGTCCTCCATCACATCGCCCTCCAAATCCGGCAAGGTAAAATCGTTCGGCATCGCCGATTCCAGTGCAATCGCACTAGCGTTCCCTCCATTCACGGCGGCACCGGTCGTCTCAAAGTCATTGAAGACCGACCGCTTAACAATCTGCATCATGACCGCCTGCATCGCCTCGCAGGCCACTTTGCGGCCGTCCTTGATGGCCTTCCGAAAGTTCAACTCAGACTCGCAGCAGTCGCCGCTGGAATTGGCGCGATGACTGCCTGCACTGCCGAGAAAAGTGAAGCCCGCGTCGAGAGTGCCGCCGCCGCCGCGCCTCATCTCCTGCAAGACGTGTTTGGGACAAACGGATGGATGGAATGGGAAAAACGTGTTTGAGTTGAGTAAGTTTGAACTCACCTTCAAGGCCTCATCCATCTTGGCGGCGACGTCCTGCGTCTGTTCGATGTTGTAGCCGAGGTTCTTGAACCACGGCGAGGAGGAGAGGGTGGCCACCCAGTATTGGTTCCACAGCTGGTTCAGCAGGCGCTTGTCGGAGGACGTCTTGAAGTAGGACACGCCGAGCTGATAGTACTCCTTGTAGTGGCTGCCAAAGTCCTCCACCTTCTTCAGCGGGATGTTGCGGTGCTCGCTCCCCTTCTCCTCCGGAGGGATGAAGCCCTTGGGGTAGGTGCGGAACGCGCCGAGATCCACCTGTCCGGCGGCGATCGTGCGGATGGGATCGATGACGACGGCCAGCCAAGGCTCTGAAAATGAACACAGAGAACAAAGTCAGAACAGAACAAAGAACAGAGAGAACAACGTCAGAACAGAACAGGGAGAACAAAGTCAGAACAGAACAAAGAACAGAGAGAACAAAGTCAGAACAGAACAAAGAGCAGAGAACAATGTCAGAACAGAACAAAGAACAGAGAGAACGACGTCAGAACAAAACAAAGAACAGAGAACGACGTCAGGACAGAACAAAGAACAGAGAGAACAAAGTCAGAACAGAACAAAGAACAGAGAACAATGTCAAAACAGAACAAAGAACAGAGAGAACAAAGTCAGAACAGAACAAAGAACAGAGAGAAGGACGTCAGAACAGAACAAAGAACGACGTCAGGACAGAACAAAGAACAGAGCGAACAAAGTCAGAACAGAACAAAGAACAGAGAGATTAAAGTCAGAACAGAACAAAGAGAACGACGTCAGAACAGAACAAAGAACAGAGAGAACGACGTAAGAACAAAACAAAGAACAGGTTAAAGAAACTCATAGACAAATTATGAACAGATTTAAGAAAGCCGCAACATTTTCACTCAAACTCAGCAGCTGGCCTGATTGATTGGCAGAGTAAGAGGAACTTACACCGAAAGCATTTTGGAACACAAATTGGAACACACGTTCTTACGACGGCTGAGGTAGTCACTAAAGCTGACTTACAAGTTGATCTTCAACAAAATATCTCTCGGTGACTTACTCTTCGATTCCACTCCAGTTTCGATTTGGAATCGATTGACATCAGCGGAATTGTTTTCGGATGCCAGGGGGCGGAGCTATGGGTCATTTCTGCAATATTTACTCGGAAGCCTAGATTGAAATTAGCCCATAGCTCCGCCCCCTGACATCCGAAAAAGATTCCGCTGATGTGAATCGATTCCAAATCGAATTTGGAGTGGAAGAGTGTAAAAAATATTGGAATCAAACGTTTTACAGTGGTTGGGATCAAAAAACTGAAACTTCGGAAACATTGCTGATGAATCAATCAATCAATCAAGCCCCGGGTGATAACACAAAAAGGTGTGGGAATTCTTTCTCCCTTATTTTTGTTTTGAAACCGCAAATATGATTTCCAACCCGAGACCCCAATGTAAAATCGTGATATATAAACAGGGGATTTGTGAAGCGAAACCTCACTCCGATCAGGAAGGAAAATCTTCGTTCTTTCCCAAATTAGATATTTAGGAAGAGGGTAAGGTAACACCCAATGCTAGATTGATTGATTGGATTAATCGATTGATTGATCGACTGAATTGATTGATTGATTGGATTGATTGAATGATAGATTGATTGATTGATTGGATTAATCGATTGATTGATCAACTGGATTGATTGATTGAATGATTGATTGATTGATTGATTGGTTGATGAATGAATGAATGATTGATTGATTGATTGATTGGAACAGGAAGGTGCCTTTTCGTTCCTTGTTACACGTTTTCTATGCTGATAAAATTCTCACTTAAGACCCGCAAAACCACAAACCTTGAAACTGCTGATTGAGTCGTTGGGTTTCCACGTCGATTCCCGACAGCCAACAGCCGTAGCCGGGATGGGAATGGTACCACCCAATGACGTTCTCCACTCGACCGACCTGCTTCTGCGTCTCCAGATACTGCGTCATGTACTCGTAGGCCGCCGCCTGAGCATTCACCCGTGTCTCCGTACCCTCCACCGGCAGTGCAAAGGCATCCATCACTATCATCGAGCCGGCGTCCGCGCGGCCCAACATCAATCCCATCACCTGCAAAATGATCAATCAATCAGTCAATCTATCGAACAGTCACTCAATCAATTAATCGATCAATCAATGCATCACTCATTGTATCAGTCAATCAATCAATCAATCGATCAACCCACAGAATACACTACCGGTGCACTTAAATTTACATATTTTATCTCAATCCAAAGAAGTTGTTCAAACAACAATAGAGTTAAAGACTTCATATCAATCAATCAATCAATCAATCGATCATATAAAGGCTTTCACCATCCCAACCTCAACCGATCATATAAAGGCTTTCACCATCCCAACCTCAACCAATCATATGAAGGTTTCCACTATTCCCAACCTCGATCAATCAATCAATTATATAAAGGCTTCCCCCATCCCCAACCTCAATCAATCAATTAATTATATAAAGGCTTCCACCATACCCAACCTCAATCAATCAATCAATCAATCGATCTATTATATAAAGGCTTCCACCATCCTCAACCTCCATCAATCAATCAATCGATTATATAGAGGCTTCCACCATCCCCAACCTCGATATTCCCTCCGGACCGGGCGTGCATCACCATCTTCAGGACGGCGAGTGCCGAAATGCGAACTGTTTTGAAGAAGTTGACATCTTTCTCCCAGGGTTTGGCCGCGACCATGCGCTGATGCTCCTCCTCGTTGAAGCGGAAGAGATCGTCGACATTGCGGACTGGTTGGACGCTGTTCTGCCATTCCCATCCCCGCTTGGCAATTTCATTCTGGCTCAGTTTACCCTTACTGCCGGATGCTTCCGACATTATTCCTCTTAAATGATAATTCTGAAGAGCGATCAAATCGTAGTGGGAATATTTCTACGAAGCGGAAGGGACAAGATAATTTTCATTTCAAGACTTCGTCGTATGTTTATTTATGATCAGTCTGTTGTTCGGTAATTTGCTCTGCTGTTCGAACGACTAATTGGACTTGTTCGGGTGATTTATCTGCTCTACTCTGCCGTTGTGGGATTATTTTAGGCCTTTTCCATTGTTCCAATGATTTATTGGACTTGTTCTGCTGTTCGGTAATTTGCTTTGCTGTTCGAACGACTAATTGGGCTTGTTCGGGTGATTTATCTGCTCTGTTCTGGGGTTTTTTTCAGGCTTGTTCCGTTGTTCGAATGATTTAATGGATTTGTTCCCTTGTTCGGATGATTTATCAAACATGTTCCGCTGTGGTCTATAGAGAGAGCTACACTGTTTCACTACATGACACAGCGACAGATTGCTTGATTGGTCCTACCAGATGCCAGCAGTCCACATAACGTTGCTCATCGCTTGATTGATTGATCGATTGCCCACAGCCGACAATCCACATAACGCTGCTTATCGCTTGATTGATTGATCGATTGCTCAGAGCCGACAATCCACATAACGCTGCTGATTGCTTGATTGATTGATCGATTGCCCACAGCCGACAATCCACATAACGCTGCTCATCGCTTGATCGATTGATCGATTGCTCAGAGACGACAATCCACATAACGCTGCTCATCGCTTGATTGATCGATTGCTTAGAGACGACAATCCACATAACGCTGTTCAGAGCTTGATTGATTGATCGATTGCTCAGAGACGACAATCCACATAACGCTGCTCATTGCTTGATTGATCGATTGCTTAGAGACGACAATCCACATAACGCTGTTCAGAGCTTGATCGATTGATCGATTGCTCAGAGACGACAATCCACATAACGCTGCTCATTGCTTGATTGATCGATTGCTTAGAGGCGACAATCCACATAACGCTGTTCATCGCTTGATCGATTGCTTAGAGACGACAATCCACATGACGCTGCTCATTGCTTGATTGATTGATCGATTGCTCAGAGACGACAATACAAACAACGCTGCTCGCAAACTGATGAGAAGTGAGAGCGTCCGGAGGAAAAGATCGATCTAATCGCATCAACGCCTTTCCTAATTTTTGGAATACAAAGTGAACATCGCCAACAAGCGCCAGAATGAGATGGCGGAATGAAGAGATGCGAAGAAGGAATCAACGCCGGCCACCGCGGCCGCGTCCTCTTCCCCGCATGCCTGGTCCTCCTCGACCACGACCTGAAAAAAGAAACGCAAACCCAATTACCGTTAAGCTTCCCAATATTGGAACACCCTAACTCATAGACACACTAGATATTCTTTAGATTCACGTTTAAAAATAACCAAACACATGGCCACAATACCGGATGCTTGGCTCAAACTCCGGCCACCCATTTTCACACTTGCGCCCACTAAAGAATGGTTCGAACTCGGGCCACCCAGTAATCTGGCCACGTGTTATATTTATTTAATTATACTTGAATTTAGTTATTTCATCCCCAAACTGACCTCTTCCGCGACCGAGCCGCGCTTCCCGGCGCTTAATCTTAGCCTTGGGAGTGTCATCGATCAGCAGGCTGTCGAGGGGAAGCGTCTCCGGCAGGATGTAGTAGCGAATATTATTCCCACGAATGCTCAACGACTCCAGCTGCATGGTGTCGCGACCCTTCGGCGTCATCTTCACCGCTTTCAAATGCGTATTCATGGCGGGATCCACACCTGAAATGGAAGCAAGTAAGGAGGACCCTTTTTTTTTGCACTTTTTTTTGCAAGGGAAAATTTCTTCCTACCGGTGATGGTGCCGCTGATGACGGTGCCGTTCTTCAGTTCCACCGTCACCGACTCATGACTGAGCTTCATCAAAAAGCGCACCAACTTCATTTTCGCGCAGGAAGAAGGAGCTGTATCGAAAGGTGGGAGAAAATCGGGAAGATTTCGATAATCCAACGCAAACTTAATGAATTTAAATGAATTTAAAAAAAATGAAAATTTTGCAAGCCAATTTCAAGTCCGGCCCCTTTTGTTGTTAAGGCTCCGCCCTTGTGTCGTTACGCCCCGCAGGGGCCCACACTAACAGGTAAAAAGAGTGTTTGTGTTTGGGGTCTCAGGGGTCCACACTATGTTTGGGGTCCTAGGCAATCGCTCATTTTCGTCAAACATTTTTTACGCATTTGCGGGAAAATTATTCGGAGGAATTCTCGAAGGATCTGGGGAGGAAACATCTCGGGCGGTTTGTGCGTCAGGTATGTCTGCCGGAAGAATGGGTTAAATTTGCTTCAATTTGTCGTTGTTTTGGTGACCGAGTTAGAGCCATTTGTCGGACTGCAATTATTTTGCTGAGCTGACGAGTCTCAAACCAGACAGAAAGTGGCTTTAACTTGGTCAAACCAGAGTACGGTAATTTTCTCCGCTTGTTTTCACAGTTCCCGATTTCAGAATGCCTCCCAAACGGAAATCCAAAGCAGTCAGCTCCCCTCCATCAGATGAGGAAATGGACGGCGGCGAGCCGGCGGCCTCCACCTCGACGCGCTCTTCGAAGCGTCTGTGCAAACCGAAGAACACCAACGCAGAACCGATTTCAGCAGGTATATGAAGTCGACCAATCAATCAATCAATCTATCGTGGGTTGCAGGAGTGCAGTTTTATCGACCAATCAACCAATCAACTGTAGGTTGCAGGAGTGCTGTTTTATCAACCAATCAATCAATCAATCATAGGGTGAAGGAGTGCAGTTTCATCGACCAATCAATCAATCAATCATAGGTGAAGGAGTGCAGTTTCATCGACTGTTTCTGAGGTTCTGATTGAGACAGTGCGCATGTTTTTTTACCGTTTCACTGCTTCGAAAGTTTGGCCAATCGATGCGGGGAATGAGTAACTTGGTTAAAAGTATCCTTTTTGGAAATCCAGCAAACCTTTTCTTGGCTATGTATAGATTCGCGAGTTTGTTTCAGGCCTTTGGGTTGCTTTGATTGATTGGTTGATCTACATGATGTTTAATGATGAAGCCGTCATCATGATGTTTAGTTGTACATCCTTTTGGCCGGACCAGTCGCTATCTATGACAGAATAAAAGATCTCTTTAAAATCTCACTCTGGAATTTCGAAAAGACCTTTTTCGGTTAGTTATTGACCGGTTGATCGTTGATTATGCCTTCATCACTAAACATCAAGTAAATCAACCAATCAAAGCAATCAATCAACCAACCAACCAATCAATCATTCGATCGAAGCAATCAATCAATCAACAAATCAATCAATCAATCATTCAATCAATCAATCAAAGCAATCTACCAATCAACCAACCAATCAATCAATCATTCAATCAATTAATCAAAGCAATCAACCAATCAACCAACCAATCAATCAATCAATCTCAGCAATCAATCAATCAACCAATCAATCAATCAATCTAATCAATCAATCAATCTGACGGCTACAAGCGTGGACAAATCTGTTTAGGATTGGTGCTTTAGAATTGTTCTTCCTGTGTTAAACAGCTGCCGGTGTGTTGACCGAAGAGACATCAACCACGAAGAGCGGGCGTTCATCCCGCGCCAATGCGGCGAAGGCAGCGGCGAAGACAGCGACAGTCCCAACAACGGCCGCCATGAAGACGACCGCCAAGAAAGTACTTCCTGCTGCCTCATTCTCGAGTCTGGCTGGTCCGTCTACGTCCGCTTCCACCGCGGGGAAGGGAAAAGCGAAGCCGGTGAAGGGGAAGATCACGCCGAAGAAGAAGCAACCGTACATGACGGTCAACCAATCAGCCGGGTACAACAGCAGCGACGACGATTCCGACGAGTATGGCGACATGAGTGGATTGCTTGATTTCGACGGCATGGATGATGATGGCGGGTCCACATCAGGTGGGTGGGATGAGGTGAATGTCTTTTGGGAACACGATTGAAGCGGTCCCACCTTCTCATCAAGCGCAAATGGAACCGGCTTTTTTTTCTCCATAATCCTCATTTGGTTTTCTCGCAAGTTCATGCTCATAAGAAGCATAACCCTTTTTTCAGGTCTAGCATCCGGGATGGCTGCTCATTTTCATTCTGCGGCCGCGGCCGCGATGGCCATGGCTGTCCCGCACGTCCTGGTCAGCAACTGGGACCCGCGTCACTCCACCGACTGGGACAATGCTCAGCCGACGGCAATGTGCAAGAAGCGCCTGCAGGTCGGTAATGATTGCCACAATTTTGGGTGGCTTAAACTCAGACCACCTGGTGGCTCAAACTCAGACCACCCTGATGGCTCAAACTCAGACTACCCTGATGGCTCAAACTCAGACCACCCTGGTGGCTCATACTCAGACCACCCTGATGGCTCAAACTTAGACCACCGTGATGGCTCGAACTCTGCCACCTGTGGTGGCTCAAACTTAGACCACGGTGGTGGCTCAAACTCAGACCACGGTGGTGGCTCGAACTCTGCCACCTGTGGTGGCTCAAACTCAGACCACGGTGGTGGCTCGAACTCTGCCACCTGTGGTGGCTCAAACTTAGACCACCGTGGTGGCTCAAACTTAGACCACGGTGGTGGCTCAAACTCAGACCACCCTGATGGCTCGAACTCTGCCACCCAAAATTGTGGCCATGTGTGTAGGTTGAGCGAAGATCTAGACCAACGTTCGCCCGGCGGATCTGGAGGCTGAAAAAATTTGGTTTTTTTTACAGCATGATCTGGCTCATTCCTTGTCGGAAGAGGAGCTCTTGAATGTGTACATTCAACCGAACGAAGATGATATTACGAAGCTGCACGGTGAGTTAGAGGAGTTAACGAGAGAGTAGATCATTCAGTGTTGTTTAAATCAAGATTTTAAATTTGATTAAAAACAGGGTTTTTTTTAAATTTTGAATTGTTTTTCGCAGCTCTGATCATCGGACCGAAGGATACGCCATACGAAGGTGGGTTCTTCCAGTTTTACTTGCGCGTCGGCCCGGACTACCCACTGAAGCCCCCTCGCGTGTGCATCCTGACGACGGACGGCGGCCGCGTCAGATTCGGACCGAATCTTTATGCCGAGGGAAAGATCTGTCTGAGCATTCTCGGGTAGGAAACTCTTTCCCCGGCAGCAAGATTTACTCCAAAAAGATTCGTTTTTGACGGTAGAACTTGGAGCGGCCCATCCTGGACAGCTGCGATGACGGTTTCAGTAGTGTTGACGAGTATCCAGAGCCTCATGAGCGTCGGAGCACTACGCAATGAGCCCGGCCACGAGAAACAGCTGCTGACCGATCCGAGCATCATCGCATACGACCACAACGTCCGATACGACACGATCCGAGTGGCCGTGCTCGATAATTTGGACCTGGCGCTCCAACAGACCGGACCGGCTCGGCCGGGACAGTTGTTCTGGCCAGAGAAGTTCAAGCGCGCCATGTATAGCTCTTTCCATAAGAACTTCAACGAAATGCTGAGCGCCTGTGAAGCGGCCCTGCATCAGCCGGCGGTGAAGTCCAAGCATCAAGCTCAGGCATGCGCGATTTATTCATATGTCTGTCTGTCCATCTGTCTGTCTGTCTGTCCATATGCCTGCCTGTCTGTCTCTCTGTCTGTCTGTCCATCTGTCTATCCATCTGTTTGTCTGTCCATCTGTCTGACTGTCTGTCTGTCTGTCTGTCCATCTGTCTGTCTGTCTGTCTGTCTGTCTGGCTGGATGTCTGGCTGGATGTCTGGATGTCTGGATGTCTGTTTGTCTGTCTGTCTGTCTGTCTGGCTGGATGTCTCTCTGTCTGTCTGTTTGTCTGCCTGTCTGCCGACTCTCGGAGCAGTGTGTTTACGCTTTATGTTCCAGATGTACGCGTATTCCGGCCAATCTCGGCATGACTGGGCCGGCTTGAAGACTCGCCTAACCGATATGAAGCGCCGTGTCCCTTACTCCCAGGAACCCATTGAGATTCTGGATTGCTAACTGGCTCGCCTGTCCACTGAAGCCCTCCTGCGGGTGACTCGGTTTTTAGGGATCTTTTCACGAGACCTGTTTTCCATTACAGCGCCTGCAGCCCCGTAGATGTGGCTTTAATTTTAATATCGAAAAAAAACTGTTGCGTTCACCTTTTTTTTTCTTCGTGTAACTTTCAGAAATTTTTTCTCTTTTTTCGTTTTCTCGTGTAATAAATTGAGTGGAAGGATGAGTTTCTTTAAATACGTCCACTCACTCGTCAGTTGATGGGGATGCGTCGGATTGATTGTTGATTGGGCAGCGATCAAAATCCGTGCGCTGCGCAACACAGAACTATCATTTGCGCATTGCACATGTGCACTTGATGTTTGTTTTGCTTTTTCAGTTTTCACTTATCCTTTCGCAAAAGATTTAGGTCATCTCTCTTTCTCTGGTACAGTTTTAGTCTTAGATTACCGCGTTCCCTTTCACTGATTGGAAGCAGATTCGGTTTTAATTTTTTGCCGGTGTTCACGGGATTAGGTGAGGGGAAGCTGAGTTTTTTAAGGCAAAACAGTCAAAATCATTCCCTGGGTGAGCTTGCAAAAAATTCCAGATCGACCGTTTTTCTTAAACTCTAGTTTCGTGACACTTCAACCATCTTATAGGTTGTTTTCCTTGCATTCAACGTAATGAATCATTAGCGAGTATGCATTTCCGAACTGATTGTTTTATTTATTTACACTTTGCTGCTTGATCTTATCCTTGATTGAACTATTGGTTTAGTGGTAGACTTGTGTGCTTTATTGGCTGATTGATTGGTTGATTGAACTATTGATTTAGCGGTAGACTTGCGTGCTTTGTTGGTTGATTGATTGGTTGATTGAACTATTGATTTAGCGGTAGACTTGCGTGCTTTATTGGCTGATCGATTGATTGATTGAACTATTGGTTTAATGGTAAACTTGCGTGCTTTATTGTCTGATTGATTGATTGATTAGCTGATTACGGTGATTGATTTACGAACGATTTGACTGAATTGAATTGTGCAGCGTCCCGCGAAACATGGAACCACTCTCGCAGGACTTTGCGGAGCTGTCGGAGCGGGAAGTTGCTGGCATGGATGTTTGCCAGGAGGAGGAAGACGAGGTTCCGAGAAGAGACCAGCCGCGTCCGGTGCTGGACCAGCTGCCCGTGGAAATCCTCCAGCACATTGGCGGCTTCCTCGAGCCCACGGAGATTGTGGAGAGTCTGTCGAGCACCAGCTCGCGTCTCAATGAAATCTTCGGCAGTGAGCAGTACTGGAGGATCCGCATTAAAAACCAATGGCCAGCATCATATCCCATAATTCCCGGTACGCTTTGATTTATTGATCGGCCTCTTCTTAGCATAGTTCCTGATCGTTGAATACTTTAATTAACTGACTGCTTTCTTGGCTTAGAAAATGCTCTGCTTTTCAGATCATGTGAAGCAGCCCGCAATTTGGCGACATCGCTGCCGCGACCGGGAAACCCATTTCAAGCTCTTTAAGAACGCTGAGAAGAATATGGAGAAACGAATATTTGGCCATGGCGAAGGAGGTCTAGTCGGTGGTGATGTGGTAAGGACGGTGTCTGTTTGTCTCCCTGTCTGTCTGCCTGTCTGCCTGCCTGCCTGCCTGTCTGTCTGCCTGTCTGTCTGTCTGTCTGTCTGTCTGTCTGTCTGTCTGTCTAGCTGCCTGTCTGTTTGTCTGTCTGTTTGAATGTCTGTCTGTCTGTCTGTCTGTCTGTTTGAATGTCTGCCTGCCTAACTGCTTGTCTCTCTGTCAGAATGCAGTGTGCTTTAGCAAGGACGGGAAGCTGCTGTGCAGTGGAGGCCGGGATCGCCACGTTATCTTGTGGGATTTGGATGCCATTAAGAAGCGCGCTCCCACGGATGTGGCGGCTTTATTGGAGACCGGTGCACCTCCCAACGCGGACTTTCAGAGTCTTTTGCATACTCATGCGGTAACTATATGCACGTCTGCACAATTGGATTCGGGATGAGGAAGAAGCTGAGGAAAATCGATCGGTCAAATGAGTGAACCTTTTCTGTTGCTTTCCTTTCAGGGCTGGGTGTGGTCCCTTCAGAGTCATGGATCGCTTTTGAGTTCCGGTGTGTGTAAATGGATTGTCGAATCGATTTGTCTGTGCATTTTCGAGGAAGAAAGGCATGATCACGCCGTTTCTCGTCCTCTAGGTGCCTGGGACTGCACAATCAACGTGTCCGATCTGAACCATTCCGTCGGTGCAGCAGCACCGAAAACTACTTTAAAGTAGGCGTGGCAAAAAACCTCAGGCCGACCGAAATTTACCGGCGCCCAGCAAAATGGGGGTGGTCGGAGTTTGAGCCAATGCGTGCAGCTGTTTTTGACAACAGCTGACCATGCAGTCAATCAATCAATTGATCGATTGATTGATTGATCGATTGATTGATTGATTGATTGATTGATTGATTGATTGATTGATTGATTGTTAGGAGTCACTTGTCGTTTGCTTGTTTGAGTGTAGGACTACCGGTTCTGTTACCTGTCACATGTGGGAGGGCGACCGGACAATTGCCGGGACTTTCATTGGTGGGGTAAGATAATTCCGCCAGTTCCGTTCCTTAAATTGCGAACAGTCGCGTAATCTTTTTGGAAATAGGTGGCGCTTTTTGACACGAGAGCCAAAACTGAGCCTGTGTTCCAAAAGAGTCAAGCACATCGGCATGCCGTACTGGGCGTCCACATGGAGAATGATCGAGTTATCTTGATTGGCTCGGATAAGAAACTTCAGATTCTCGATGTCCGAGCTGGCGAATTCTCCATAAAAAAGCCGGTATGCTTGTTAACTGTCTGTCTGTCTGTCTGCCTGCCTGCCTGGCTGCTTGCCTGTTTGTCTGTCTGTCTGTATGTCTGTCTGTCTGTCTGTCTGTTTGTGTATCTTTCTGGTGGGGTGTCTGGCTGGTTGTCTGTCTGTCTGTCTGGGTGTCTGGGTGTCTGTTTGCGTATCTGTCTCAGTGTCTGTATACCTACCACATTGCCTGCCTTTATGTCTGACTTGTGTTTCGAATCGAATTTCGCCTTTTGTCTTCATTTTTTATGTTTGGGTTTCTTGTACTTTAGATTCCGAATAACGACTACGGGACCCAGCTGTGCGTGCGTGGTGGTAGTGTTTGGGTAGGCACCTTTAAGGGTCACGTCCTGCTGTATGATCAGCTCGGTCAGGAGCTGGAACTGGTGGAGGATATGACTGAGGCCATCGGGCATAGCGTGGGTCTGAAAAATCAAATTACGGGCCTACACTGTGATTCGGGTCATATTCTTACCTGCTCGATGGATCGTTCGGCCAAGATGCGCCAGCCGACCAGGAAGGCAGATCTCATCTGGGAACATCGTGCTGACACTGGTAAAGGGGAGACAGTTATCGTCAGATAGATGGAAATTCAGACACACAGACACACACGCACACACACACACAGACACAGACACACAGACACACAGACAGACACACAGACACACAGACACACAGACAGACAGACAGACAGACAGACAGACAGACAGACAGATGGACAGACAGATGGACAGACAGACAGGCAGGCAGGCAGGCAGACAGAACGGCCGATAGGCAAAGCAGGCAGACGGACAGAGAATATTCAGACATGGGATCTGCTATGTCGACCTTGATTTGTTACAGCCGCTATTTTTTACCACATAGGTTTCACTGCAATGGATTTCTCAAGGAACAATGCGTTAGCGCTGGCTTGGGGTCCGGTTGTCGGTATCTGGTGGCCAAAAGTACGAGTTTGATTGTGGTATTCATCCTATACTGAACCTCTGCCTGGTTCTTCCGTACACGTTTATTGTACGTTCTTTTCTCTTTCCTGTATCTCGTTGTTACAATTGCAGTACTTTCAGTCCTTTTTTACCTAACACTTTCTGCTCGTTCGTAATTTCGCCTGTACAGCTTACACGGTTTGTTGTAGATTGTATCATTTATGGGACTATGATATTCTGTTAGCGCCCATGATTCATGAGACAAGTTTTGCGTGATTAAGCGTAAAACTACTCTGGCAGTGATGGCGCCACTGCGATTGATCTCGCGGGCGTGTTTGGGTTACAGCGAGAATGAAGAGTAAGAATACGGAAAAAGCGGAAAGATAAGCAAAAACAGAGAAGCGGAGCTACAGACAGACAGACAGACAGACAGACAGACAGACAGACAGATAGACAGACAAACAGACAAACAGACAGACAGACAGGCAGACAAACAGACAGACAGACAGATGGACAGACAGACAGACCGGCAGACAGACAGACCGGCAGACAGACAGACAGACAGACAGACAGACAGACAGTTACTGTTTACCTAATTGGTCCCACATGCCGCAATCGCACATTTTATTTGACGAATGGTATTTTATCAAAAATGGATAATTGATTTAGATAATATCTTATTTATTTTATTTAAATATATTTACAATAAATTTTATCGAATATCGTCCAGAATGAAATAGATTTCATTCGACAACCTTAATCCTCCATCTCTCATGCTCCATCCTTCATGCTCCACGTTTCAGTGCTACGCAGTACTGTCACCGACACGCGAGGCCGTAATTATCGCGTTGTCCAAGTTAGGCCATCTAGCTCGATAAGTGCGTTCTGCTAACTTGTAAACACAGCTCGAGCTAAATGGCTTGACTCGGGTAGCGTTATAATATTGCCATATGTGTGGCAGCCGAATTGAACTCAAACTTCGCGTGGTCGCCCTTGATTGATTGATTGATTGATTGATTGACTGGTTGATTGATCGATAGATTGATCGATAGATTGATTGATTGATTATTCGGCCGATGTGACTTTTCAGCCTATTTTTTTCTTTTTTGTTCATCCAATCATTTTTTCCGAATTTTGCTCGTTTCTTAGTATTCTAACTGTCGCGATATTTTTTATCGTGGACTTTTATCGAGCAAAAAAAGTAGACGTGTCATGACTTCTGCCGAGAGAGACATCTTCAAATCAGCGGATACGCCTTCCACCGTTTCTTCCGCGCCTTCCACCGTTTCTTCCGCGCCGCCGCCGCCGCCGACCATCGGCAGTCTCGCAAGACAGCCCAGCGTGGAGATCGATGACTCGCTGTATAGCCGACAGCGCTACGTCCTGGGGGATGAAGCCATGAAGCGGATGCACAAGGCGTCCGTCCTCATTTTGGGCTTGGGCGGTCTCGGCGTGGAAATTGCCAAAAATCTGGTACTAAAAAACAACTCTTCTCTGCTTGGTTTTTCTACTTGGGCGCTAATCTAGTCGTTGGCTTGAGATATTGTGTTTTGTTGTTTGAGAATGAAAGTATAATCTGTGCCGCAGCAACGATATTATTGTAGAACATTGGAATGGTCGATTGATTGATTAGCTAGTTTGCTTTCGTTGTGCGTCGAATAACGGTCGATCGATTGATTGGCATGTAACTGGTATCGTTCATCATCAATCAATCAACTCATCAATCGGTTGATTGATTAGCTACTTTGCTTTCGTTGTGCGTCGAATAACGGTCGATCGATTGATTGGCATTTAACTGGTATCGTTCATCATCAATCAATCAACTCATCAATCGGTTGATTGATTAGCTAGTTTTCCTTTCGTTGTGCGTAGTGTAACGGTCGGTTGATTGATTGGCATGTAACGTATCATTTATCGGCAATCAATCAACAGTGTCGATAGATTGATTGATTGATTAGGTAGTTTGCTTTTCGTTGTGCGTAGTGTAACGTTTGATTGATTGATTGATTGGCATGTAACTGGTACCGTTCATCATCAATCAATCAACTCATCAATCAATCAACAGTGTCGATTGATTGATGAGTTGAGCATGCATTTGCTGACTGATGTATTTGTTTAAATAAATTAAGGGTTCGGCCTTCTTTTTCAATTGTATCAGCCAGTGTGTTTGAGCATTTGATTATCTCATAGATTCTTGGTGGCGTCCGAAAAGTCAGCTTATGGGACAATCGCATCGCCCAATGGACCGACCTGGCCGGCAACTTTTACATCACCGAGGAGGACGTGCGTAACGGCGTGCCACGTGTGGACGCCTGTGTGGCCAAACTACGCGAACTCAATCCTGGCGTGACGGTGGAGGTCGTCAGTGGGGACCCGCTCGCGCCGAAGCATCTCGAGCAGATCGAGGCGCACTTCAACTGCGTGATCGCCACGGAGATTCCGCTGGCTTGTCGGATCGTCCTGAACAACCACGTCCGAACGCGAGGCATCCCATTTATTAGCGGTGACGCGATGGGGATTTTCGTGGGAGCCTTTTGTGACTTTGGCGATGAGTTCTTGGTCCATGACCCGCGGGCTGAGGAGGGCCGGGAACTCTTGATCGGCCACATCTCGCAGGTAGATTCAGGCAGACAGACACACAGACACACAGACACACAGCCAGACAGACAGACAGACAGACAGACAGACAG
>LRSR01005959.1:0-23645 GCA_001579985.1 Hypsibius dujardini | reverse complement strand
AAAAACAAAAACCAAATGTGAATTTGTGAATTTTGCCGTTCAATTCCGAAAAACCCCTTGACAAGGGTTTTTTTCTCGGTCATTTCTCCAATTTCACGTTTTCTCTAGCTCGATCACTTTTCAGTCACGTAAGTAAAGAGGTGTCATGATTCCGAGGTCTGCAGGCAGGCAGGTTGCCCCGTCTCGACGGCGTCCGGATTCCAGAACGAACAACCAAGGTAAACAATCGAGAGAAGAGCGCACGCAGCAACGCAAAAAAAAAACTCCCCAAACAAAAGCGTCTGTCGCTGTTTGTCGGATCCGCTCAAGAAGCCCTTTCACGAACGAGTGATCCGAGGAAGCGAGAGCAAGAGCAACAACACAACAACCACTCTCGGCTCAAACTCACCTTCTTCAAGTGCTTGTTCACCCACTTGGTGAATGTCTTCTTCTGGATGGCATCCCGCTCATCTGCAACAGAGGAAAGATCAATCAGAAAATCAATCAATCAAGCAGAGGAAAGATCAATTACGACACACGCCTTTCCCAAAATCATAATAAATAATTGTAAATAAAATATTTTAAAATAAAGTTGGAATAATGGAATTCAATTGTGAAATCGATTCGCTTTCGCACAATTGCATCTAATGTGATTTGAACAGAAAAAGCTTCAAGGAACAATGACGCCATTTGAAACTCATGTCTGTTTCGACAAAAAACGGTAATGAAGCTGTATATAAAAGGGAAAAGTTGGAGCACTCGGACAAGCGCTACTAGCCAAGATCCATGGAAGACAGAGAGTCTCCCCATAGGACGACGATTGACAGACAAATTAAAAGACAGATCACGATGTGATTCGGTAGGAAAACGGAAAGGCAAGACAGACAGACAGACAGACAGACAGACAGACAGACAGTCAGACAGACTAATAGACAGACAAATAGACAGACAGACAGACAGACAGACAGACAGGCAGACAGGTAAATAGACGAACAGACAGACAGGCAGGCAGGCAGACACAGATAGACAATCCCCACCTTTGTATCGCTCCAAACTCTCCTCATACCAATCATCCTTCGCCCTCACTTGCGCATCCATTCTCAATACACGCGATAATTCCGCCGCGCTCGAAATCATGAAAACTCTCAAACACACAAACTGAATGACCAACACCGATCGGTCAACGACGACCACGACGAAGCTGCAACATCAGCAGCAGCGTAAGAAGAAAATCCATGTCAAGTTCAAGGCGTCCGTCAATCATGTCTGCCTGCCTGCCTGCCTGCCTGCCCACCATGCAGCGCGTACATTATCGAATCAAAATTATTAAACACACTCCGTCTGACTCTAAGAGAGTTGAGGCAGCACCAGCAGATATGCAAGCAGAGAATCCATCATAAGAGAGAAAGATGAGAGCAAAATCGCCCACGAAATCCTTCATAACGCAACACAGACAGACAGACACACACAGACACATCCGTGTATTATGTGTGACTACTACGACGAGCCATGTGGATGTGTAAATACAATTCTGTCATGTTGTTTGGGCTGGTCCACAATGGCCAAGAGATGGACGGAGAGATGGTGAGGTGAGGTGGAAGAGGATCGAACGACACACGCAGGCATAATGCTGCAGTGCTCCAGGGCGGAAGGCGATTGGACGCAGCAGGTATCGAGTTTTCGAGAAGAATCGATCGTACGATACGCGAAATGCAGCCTGAAAGAGGGCCAGCTTGAGGGCAATAGAGAGGATTATTACGACCGGGTAGATGCAGCTCGTATCGGCTATCACTTTAAAACTGCGGTTGGGTGCAATAATTCGGGGAGAATTACGTGACCAATCACCACGAGTGCACTCTGCCTGTGTAACAGCTCCCCTGTGTCTGTCTGTCTGCCTGCCTGCCTGCCTGTCTGTCTGCCTGCCTGCCTACCTGCCTGCCTGTGTGTCTGCCTGTGTGTCTGTGTGTCTGTGTGTCTGTCTGTCTGCCTGCCTGTTTGTCTGCCTGTTTGTCTGCCTGCCTGCCTGCTTTGTCCCCTGGCCTCTTTGCCCGTCGCCTTATTTGTCTGTGCACGCACTCCATGGAACTGCCTCCATCTGGTCATCTTTAAAGTTGTTTGTTATTCTCCGCCGGAACGCATCTTCGTCCCCGTTAACAAGAAATTTCTGAAGAAGTTTATTTGTATGAAGAACAGAGACCGGCAGTGTAAAGCCTGCGGATGGGCGGCGGTCAAGTGGCCTCGAACTAAACCCCCTTCCAAACGGCAATAGTCTTGAGTTCCTACGTGTAGTACAGTGTACAAAGAGTGAAAAACACCGCGGCCTCGAGCGATAACTTCAGCAACAGCACGCGTTGCGCTGCAATGAAAAGAGACGTGAAATGATCTTCCTCCAACGAGACGCCGCGCAGTTTAACGGTATTATTAATAATACAAATACACATATTACGAAGAGTTTGCGGAATGGGCCGTTTTACAACATGAAGTAGTGTATAAAGAGCGCAATCCCAGGAGATAAGGCCGGGATTTAGGTTGTTTGTTGAATGTCGCGGACAACAGACGACGGTACGGTCACGTGTAATAAAACGTTCATAAATCCTCACCAACAAAACAGTAATCCGACCGAAAAGCGAAGCCAAGTTTCTGCCTGCCTGCATGTTTGCCTATCTATCTGTCTGTCTGTCTGTCTGTCTGTCTGCCTGTCTGCTTGCCTGCCTGTCTGTTTGTCTGTCTACCTGTCTGCCTATCTGTATGTCTGTCTGTCTCTCTGTCTGTCTGTTTGTCTGTCTATCTGACGGTTTGACTGTCTGTCTGTATGTCTGTCTATCTGATTGTCTGACTGTCTGGCTTTCTGTCTGTCTGTCGTCTGACTGATCCAAAGCCTCACTGGTGAATTTGAGTCTGACTAAATATTATTGTTAAAGTTTTACTGATATTTGAAATTAAACTAAATAAAACAAAGCCAAACTAGCAGGAAACCAAACCCGCACAGCAAACTATATAAATAATTTTAAGTTAATTTAAGACTGGAAATAAAATGGAAACCATGAAGTGAGTGAGTTAATTTTGCAAACTAATTTAAAAATAAAGTGAACTATTAGAAAGAGGAGAATAATATGTGGGGGACAGTGAAGTGAAAAATCAACAGAAAACACCACGCATGCAGGCCCACACGCACTTGAGAGATTACTGGGCGTCTCCCTTGACCACACTCCAAACACACAACACATGAAACTCTTTTCAAGTTTCAAATCCCTCTCGCGATATGAAAATGCACATATTACAAACTGTACAAACATCATTTCTCGAGACACTCCCGACGACTGTGTTGCATTTTTAATGCAAAACACGTGTCTCTCTGAATGATTCTTTAGAATGATGATAAACAGGCGAAATACCTACGAGGCAGACAGACAGACAGTCAGTCGAGCTGACAGACAGGCAGGCCGACAGACAGACAAACGGCCAGACAGACAGACAAGCAGACAAGCAGACAGACAGACGGTCAGACAGACAGACGGATAGACAAACAAACAGACAGACATGCAGGCAGGCAGACAGGCAGACAGACAGACAGACAAACAGCCAGACAGGCAGACAAGCAGACAAGCAGACAGACAGACAGACATGCAGGCAGGCAGACAGACAGACAGACAGACAGACAAACAGACAGACAAATAGGCATGGAAACTGACAAGAAGAACCCAGTGGAGCGCGACAATAAGATCCAATTGAGAAACCGCAGTATTCAGCCGGAAACACACGAGTGCCCTCTAGTGGTGGCCGCAAAACACACCCTCGAAAACGAATCCCCGACATGATCTCGAAGAGTATGTCCGGTGATCGTCAATCAATTCAACACGCGTCATCTGGTATGTATTGTGGCTGTGGCACGATTCGGTGCTCGTGCAGGCAGACGATGACGAGGGCGTAAGAAGAAGAATCCGAAGAAGAGAGTCCTCATTAATCAACGACCGGATCCGTGATTTCCGTTGCTAGCCGAGAAGCCCCCCTTTTTAACATAAATTTGACGGACAAGCGACTTCGCGCACAGGGGTCGCTCTTTCAAGTCCACTTAGCATCAAGACCTGTCCGCGTTCGAGGTAGTCCATTCAAGAGCAGTCGGCCTCCTCGCCGTAGTTGTTCGAAACTCTTCTCTAATCGTCTTGGCTAGTCAGACTCAAATAGCCATTTAGAATATTCATGTTTTAGCGACCAAACACACCCATTTAACAGACTTGTGCAAAACATTCAGACATTCAAGGGATACAAACAGACACAGACAAATAGATAAGAAGTAAACAAGGAGACAGACAGACAGCCAGCCAGTCAGACAGACAGACAGACAGCCAGTCAGACAGACAGACAGTCAACCAGTCAGACAGTCAACCAGTCAGACAGACAGCCAGTCAGACAGACAGACAGCCAGTCAGACAGACAGACAGCCAGTCAGACAGACAGTCGGTCAGTCAGATAGAGAGACAGACAGACAGGCAGACAGACAGACATAACTACCACCAACGGCACCAAACTCACCTTTATGAACAAAATAAAGCTCCATCTCATACAAGTTCACCAGGAACAAAAATCTACAAGACCATCGGAACGTCCACAGAAGAAACGGATGATTGAAAAATTAACGTCATTAAATCAAACGAAGATTAAATATTTGTCCGTCGGAAACGAAGAATACTCCCGTTCATCATCGCGCGCATCAAAAAAATATGTCAGTTTTGAACGCGTAAAGTAAATGAAGTGATAACCAAGATAGCAGCAGTGACCCTGAAAGAGCGACAAACGAGACTGATGGATTAAAAAGGTAAATTTAATGCCACCGCAGTCAGCCTTCAGCCTTCAGGGAGAGAGAAAAAACAGACGCCACCGTCGTCGTCCAACAACAAAAAAACAGTCGCTACCACTCCAAAAGAGATTGCGTAAAATTAAACACGCCTTTTACTCCGTGCGAATTTGTGTCCGGCACTGTCCGGCCACTCTTAACGGACCATCATGAGTGGATACCGACAGTTAACCAACCAACCAACCAACCCAGCAGCACAAATACAGTACGCAGAAAAAGCCTAATGGCTAAATAAATGCGGAGGATGGTGGGGTGTTTTTTACAGTGCCTGACTGACGTCTTGAATCTATTTATAGGCGATATAAAAACAATGACCACCTATTTACTCGTACAAATCCATCGCACTCAGGGGGGAGGAGGCTGAGACGGAGGTAAAGTCTGACAACAAGTGGCGCTTCTTTTTCTTGTGTCTTCATCTGCGTCTTCAGTTTTGTTAAATGAAATTTATTAGACTGTCAGTAGGCAGCGGGGTTCTTTCTTCCGCCTATTTGTCTGCACAAAGTACGGTCAGTAGACCTAGACCTTTTGACTCCATCTGTCTGCCTGCCTGATTGCCTGTCTGCCTGCCTGCCCGTCTGTCTATCTGTCTGTCTGTCTGTCTGTCTGTCTGTATGTCTGTATGTCTGTCTGTCTGTCTGTCTGTCTGCCCGTCCGTCTGTCTGTCTTCTCCGAAATTCACCTTTCAATTCCTCGCTCCGCAGGTCCAGCTGCTGCTGTTCCGGCTCAGCCCTCCTCCGCTGGAAGTACGCCATGATATCCTCGTGACCCGGAGAATGTGTAATAAACAATCATAAATCCACTAATAGGCACCGGCTAGGAGCGACACCCTGGCTCCTCTCACACCAATCTGACCTGTCCTTAATTGCTCATCCATTAGGCAACACACAGACAGACACGGTGTTATTAGTCGGACAGGCGTGAAATTTCCAGAGAAATGATTATGCGCGACTTAATCAGCGACCGCCAGGCGCCGTCAATGGAAACGTGCGTGCCAGTGCCATTCAATTCAATTCAATTCAAAGGGCCGCCGGGCACTCCCAAGACTCCTTTCATCCACCGGCAGACGTAATTCGGAAACGAAACAACCGTTTCAGTTGTCAATTAAGGTTTAAAAAATTACTTTAAAAAGTCAACAGACATAAAAGGCACGATTATCGCGTGTAAAAATCACGCAAAAGCCTCAACGATTTTCGCCCCGGTGAATTGTGACACACGCCCCGGGAAAAGCGTCTGTGTGTGTGTATGTGTGTAAATTATTGTTGCGACGTGGGACGTGTTGTTGTTGCGACGTGGGACGGGCGAATTTCCATTTTCCGATCGTTCGAACGTATTCTTATCTTCCGATGATACAGCTGCGGTAGATAGCACAAGGGCTTATCATATCCCTTCAAAAGTAACTCGAATTTGTAGATCTGCTGACTAAAGAAAAAATTTAAAAATACTACAGTCAAAATTAAATTAAATTAATTTAATAATAAATAAATACTGTTTCGCGTTAGACAGGGACAGTGGTACTGGAGTGGAGCGTGTGCACGGCTGTGTGCTTGTACGCTGTCCCTGTCTAACGCGAAAATGCAGTAAATAAATAAATAAGTTTGCAAAACTCATTATATTTTCGGAATAAACGAAATTCGAGTATCAATTAAAATGATCTGGATCATCAAAGCCAGGGACCCGGGAAGATTTTCGGCAGATCAACAAATTTGATCTATTAACACATTATAGAGAGTATAAAGAAAAGCGGAGCCGGATACCGCGCATCCATTCACACCTCCTTCCATAAAACGTTTTATTGCCCTGAACAAATATCCGGAAATTGAATTTCGGTAAAAATTGTTGCTCATTAGCGCAAGCAAAGTCTCTCCCCGCTGCGATATAAGGCGACGATAAATGTTGTGATAAAGCGAGACGTGCCGACAAACGGCGCCATCTGCCCCATCCCTTGCCCCTATCTCCTGGCACTTTTCTCACTTCACACGTCACGAATGGAGAGTTCACAAGCCGCTGGAAATATTCCAGAAGCGAAAAGGAATCTGAATCCGGTCTGAAGAGGTCGACGAACAGTTTCGATCTCGACACCCCTGAGAACGTCCAATCAATCAATTCATCAATCAACTGATCGCAATCCAATCAATCAATTCATCAATCAACTGATCGCGACCCAATCAATCAATTATCAATCAACTGATCGCAATCCAATCAATCAATTCATCGATCAACTGATCGCGACCCAATCAATCAATTCATCGATCAAATGATCGCGACCCAATCAATCAACTGATCGAGACCCAATCAATCAATTCATCAATCAACTAATCGCAACGACTGAACAAAAACATCTTCCCACAATTCAATTCAATTCAATTCAATTCAACAGGAACTATATTGGAGTCTCCATCAAAATTTTGCATGGTACACGGTAGAAGAATTGATTCAAGAATATCTGGTGTTGGAATACTGTATAACCAACCAATCAATCAATCAATCTATGAAACGAACCAACTATTACTTCACTTCCACCACTTCCGGACAAGTTCAACAGCCACAAGCTCCGCCCCGTGATGAATAGGAAAAATATTTCTGTTGACACTAATCAATTTATAAGTCCATTTCGTTAATCTGAAATAAAATGTTGCATCAACTGCAAGAATATTTCAATTTCTACAGTATTCATGTCACACAATCAACGAATCAATGCAAAGACTCAATCAACGGACTCTCGAGACTAAAAATCGATTGGCTGAATAATGTCAAGCCGCAACTTTCGAGCACCCGGACAGTGCATCAGCAACCACTTTCACGAGAGCCCTTTCACATCCCCAATCCGTCGATAAATCCACACAATCCAAGTGAATCATTATGAGCGAAAAAAAAGCACAGGTAGAGAGAGTTGAAAGAGACCAACGGGGCATGTGTCACTTCACTTCCGCCAGTCGACGTCGTATGCTTCACAACACAGAGCCAGAGACACAGTCGGAGCCACACACACAGCAAGAGACACAGCCAGAGACAACGTCGGAGCCACACACACAGCCTGAACCAGAGCCACAGACATAGTCGGAGCCACACACACAGACACAGAGGGGGGAGATGCCTGAAAGGCTGGAACGATTGGCAAAGTGCGTTTACTTTACCCGCAAAATAAACAAATTTATGACAAAGCCGACCGAGAAGACCGCGACCAAAAAAAAAAAAACACAACGACGTCGCTGTCGCGCCGACGGAGATGAACTTAAAACACGCTTAAAAACGTCCATGTCTGTCAACACAACACACACTACACACGTGGCATAAATCTTGCGCTGACCGAGTCAAGCCATTACACTCGTTTGACGCATGCTGTTGTACACAAGCGCGAGTTAAAGTGCTTGACTCGGTCGGTGCAAGGTCTGTGCACAGCCGCGGCAGCAGAGCAGTCTAGTCTATTTTGGGATTTCTCAACGCTAATTCCGTCCCGTAAGACTGTCAACGACCGATTGGCCTATATCTTTTTAACAGGGCAATTTTTTTCCAATAAAAAAATGATACAATCATTTCAATTTATATGGCTGCTGCTGAATCAATCAATCAATCAATCAATCGAAGATGTTACATAAAGTCAAACAGTATCGGCGAAATCAATCAATCAATCAATCAATCGAAGATGATACATAAATTCAAACAGTATTTCCATCAACCAAATCAATCAATCAATCAATCAATCGAAGATGTTACACAAATTCAAACAGAATTTCCATCAGCCAAATCAATCAATCAATCAATCGAAGATGTTACACAAATTCAAACAGTATTTCCATCGGCCAAATCAATCAATCAATCAATCAATCGAAGATGTTACATAAATTCAAACAGTATTTCCATCGGCAAAATAAATCAATCAATCAATTGAGCAAGCACTTGCACGAGAACTGAAGTGACGCGCCAAGAGGGCTAAAGCAGGCAAAGTCCGCACGGACTCTGGGAATCGCACAATCGTCTTGCATAACGATCCATTCACAAAAAGGTGCAACAATGGCGTAGCCCAGTAGGGGTGGAGAGGTCAATCTTTATGGAAATCCAAATCAGCTGAACTGTGGCTGCGTGATTAGGCCGAGGCGCAGCAGTCGTGGAAACGTGACAGGGAATGTGATAACAAGCGCGATGCAAGAACTTCGAAATGGGCCAAGCGCTCAACCATACAATAGAGCCCTTGATTGCTTGATTGATGGAGAACTTCGAAATGGGCCAAGTGCTCAACCATACAAAAGAGCACTTGATTGCTTGATTGATGGAGAACTTCGAAATGGGCCAAGCGCTCAACCATACAAAAGAGCCCTTGATTGGTTGATTGATGGAGAACTTCGAAATGGGCCAAGCGCTCAACCATACAAAAGAGCCCTTGATTGCTTGATTGATGGAGGGGCAAAATCAACATTTCCCGATCAGTTTAGAGTTCCTCCTCCACTCGTTGCCCGTATTGTAGAACCACAATTGTATGAATTCGCAGCGATACAAAAAGTCAAAGAAAATTCCATTTTTATTCGTCTGACTGGGAATGTGCGAGACAGCCGTAGCAGTTCAACCAATCAATCATTTCAGCAAACAGTTGATTGTTTGATTGTCACTAAACAAACTCCCCTCTTCCGATCTCATTTCCCGAGGTTCTTTTCACGAATTAACTCCAAAATGCCGAAATTCAAACAGAAAATAGTCCAATTGTTCAACCAAATTGAGATATCGCGCGAAACCACGGCAAACGCATATCAAGAGAGCCAAGAGCAACGATGCCATATGGCCAGCACGCAAAAAGACGCCAGAGACAGCTCAGCTCAGACACTCCAAGACCAAGTACACCACCCAAAAAAAATTTCAAATTCTCTCGAATTACATTTCTCAACTCTGACACGCAAAAGAACCCAAAACTGCCATGCAATCGATCTATTTCACATCGTCAAAAACAGCCGATTCAACAATCAAGTTGGACGTCTTCGCTTGATTGATTGATTGATTGATTGATTGATTGATGGATTGATTAAATGATTGTCGATTGATTGATTGATTGATTGTCGCTAGAAAATGCCACTCGAAATAAATGTATTTTTCTCCCTTTCTCTTTCAGGTTTAACATTCCAAAACTAAAGTAAATTATCCACCGAAACTCCAATTTCATACGGCAAAACAAATAGGCGCACCTGCAATCTTGAGGACGACTCGGTCAGCGTGGTCCAGTTGATAAACGGAAATTGGTTGCTCCTTCGTCCACTCGGCCAGTCGACGCTGCTCCTCCGTCAAGTTCGCCATGATGATCCCCCCCGATGACCAGACACACACTTAATCCGTGGCGTTGTCCCAGGCACACGGATCATGTAACTGGAATTTTGATGAAATATTCCCCTTCAAAATTGCTTATTCCTTATTCCTGGTCCCAAAAATGTATCTAATCGCTCCCTCTCCATGCACACAGCCTGGGAAATACACAATTCTGACACCCCTCAAATGTACAGCGTACTTCTGCGATGTAAACATTTACTCACAACGCCACGGAGGGAGTCCACTCGAAAGTTGCAGACGACAGACAATTTTCGGTGAAGACGTCTGTCTTGTTTTGACAGTTGCAACTCCAATTCCACAATAAAATGCTATAATTCCACCGTGGACGTGTACGTTTCACTTCGATTCCACAGACTCAGTTGGAATTCCCATTGGTCGACAGCTGGAATGACTCATGCCATGTCACGGATCGACCAGTCGCGCGCTAGGTGAATCAGAAAAAGGCGGGTCTTATCATGCATCCAGGGATAAAAATGCTTAACTGACCGAGTTAAGCCATTTAACTCGTTCCAGGCACAGCTTCCATGCATTCCTCGAGTTCAGGGGGTTGACTCGATCAGCCGTATACTCTATCCGTTAGTAATAAGTGGATCCTCAACCCAATTTTTCCGGTCGAATGAGTATGCGTCAACAAGAATCGTACTGTATTTCCGCGATAGATAGCGACAGCGTACGAGCTGTGGAACGTTTAATCGGCCACGCGGCGCTTGTGCTGTGCGTACGGTGCTTACAGCCCGTGCACACATTCCATTCCAGTACAACTGTCGCTATCTATCGCGGAAATACAGTACCGAAAATCAATCCACCGCTCCAGTGCGACAATTTTCACGCAGCAAGCTGATGCTTT
This sequence comes from Hypsibius dujardini, assembly GCA_001579985.1. Taxonomy (NCBI): domain Eukaryota; kingdom Metazoa; phylum Tardigrada; class Eutardigrada; order Parachela; family Hypsibiidae; genus Hypsibius; species Hypsibius dujardini. Next base: position 12,654 of record LRSR01005959.1, on the reverse strand, counting down.
TTTTGGGATCGTGAGCAGAAAATATTTTCCTTCAATTCGGTTTGTTATACATAAATACACACGTAGCAAAAACTTCACGCTAACCGAGTTAAGCCATTATACTCGTTCGTCGCACAGCCTCGAGTTGAAGTGCTTAATTCGGTTAGCACACGATTTTTGCCACGTGTGTAAATATATAAACGAAATTCAAAAAAGAAGAAATAAATTAACATATGCGACCGATTTAAATTATATCAGAGGCGGAACTTCCGAATCGTCCATAAACCCGGGAGAATTCGCTCGGTCAACGATGACGACGTCTCTACCGGGAAGTCTTCCATCCCCTCCACTCTGCCGACAGGATAATCCTTGAGATGTCACAAAATCCAAGTTGACTTTCGATTTGAGTGCCGGGTCGACTTCCAGCTTTTCCACACGCCTCGGTGGTGCAGCACTACACGGAAGGGAAGATCGAAGTTGTCTGCCTTCCAAAGCTGCCGGCTTTTTCATGGGCGTCGCCTTGACGTGGCTGTCAGCCTGATGGAGCAAACAGTAATGGCTGACTCTAATGGGCACACTGGTACTGAACAAAAAACCGTTATTCATTTTCAGACACTCACGCACCAGATTGACATGCAGACAGGCAGAGAGACATGCAGACAGGCAGACAGACAGACAGACAGACAGACAGGCAGACAGACAGACAAACAGACAGACAGACAGACAGACAGACAGACAGACAGGCAGGCAGACAAACAGACAGACAGGCAGACAGGCAGACAAACAGACAGACGGACAGACAGACAGACAGACAGGCAGGCAGACAGACAGACAAACAGACAGGCAAACGCATAAATTGCCCCACCAATGGCATGTGAATGAGAAGGTGGCCGGAAGTGCGAGACCGCTGAATTGTGCTTTTGTCGGGCGCCACTTCCTTCCCCAGTTTCAGCTGCAAAACCTGAAGAATAGAGAAACTTTTAATCACGCTAATTAGAGAGAAACAAACGTAGCTAATTTTCAGACTTGCCCTAATGATCATTATGCGGTACCTTGCCTTTTACCGTCACTTTCACAAAGGTCGGGTTGACATCCACGTCCACTAAGGAACTGTCGAGATGTCTGAAAATGTCCAGACAAGGTCTCACTCGTTGTTACTGGTAAGTAAGGGGATATTGCACCGAATAATCAATGAACTGACTCGGTTGATGCATCAAGTCGCTTTTGCTCTAGTAAATAGATGATCATATTTTTAAAACAATTCTAACATACAGTAGGTATCCCAACCCAACCAACTTCGCTCAAACTTATACATAAGTCAATATCAGAACTACTGTATCGTGTCTGGATGCCCAGACCTATGTCTGTCTGCTTGAGGAATGATAGTTAAAGCATATGGCAGTATGTTAGTTAAAGCCGCTGTCTGCCTGAATCTCAATCAAGGCACAAATCTGCCTGCCTGCCAACAATACTATCTGCCTGAATGGCAGTTAAGGCATGTGTCTGTTAGTCCAAGCTGGATTTCAATTAAGGCATATGTCTGTCTACCAGTCAAAACTACTCTGCCTGGATCTCACTCAAGGCATGTGTCTGTCATCGTCATGTTTGTCTGACAGTTTGCCGCCGAAGTCTTACCCATAATATTTCTCTGTCTGACGCCATTCAAACTGCCTGTCTGTATCTGAACAAGTGTAGATCCCTCCCTCTCCCGGCAAACTAGGTGGCTGCGCCTTGATCAACCTTCTGGTTGTCGGCCGAACTGATTACCTGTCTTAATTACTATCTTTAAGCCACGTCTGCCGGTCCGTCAGCCCGTTTGCCAGTGGATCCAGACATGTCTGCCAGTCTGTCTGAATCTAGACATGTCTGCCAGTTTTTCTGTGGATCTAGACATGTTTGCCAGTGGATCCAGACATGTCTGCCAGTTGTCTGGATCTAGACATGTTTGCCAGTTTTTCTGTGGATCTAGACATGTTTGCCAGTGGATCCAGACATGTCTGATAGTGTGTCTGTGTATCCAGACATGTCTGCCAGTGGATCCAGACATGTCTGATAGTGTGTCTGTGGATCCAGACATGTCTGCCAGTGGATCCAGACATGTCTGATAGTGTGTCTGTGGATCCAGACATGTCTGATAGTGTGTCTGTGGATCCAGACATGTCTGATAGTGTGTCTGTGGATCCAGACATACCGGTAAACCGAGACATCCAACACGATTTCATTATTTTCTTCCTCATCGTCCTCCTTCAGGGTGTATTCCAGCCTGAACAAGAGATAAAATAGCAGTCTGAACAAACTAAAAACACAGATACACTTCACAGAACAGAAAAGCTGCACGAAAAAGCATAAAAACACCCTGTACACTGAAATTCCTCTCGCCTGACTGATCTGCAATAGAACAATCACCTCGCTTCGTTCACATTCAAAACTTCCCCCGTCGGACCGGCGAGGACCACGTCCCGTTTCGCTGCCCTGTTCGGGTGCAGAAGACTTGTGTGGGACCTAAAACAAGCCGTCTATATCACAACCGGTTCGGGTAAAGAAAAAAAGGTAGCAGCAATTGAGTAGAAAGGAAGGCGACGAAGAAGATCAAGGAGGAGGAGGATCAAGACGCAGCCGCGTCTTCGATACAAAAAATGGGCGCGAGAGTAGAGACGGAGAGGAGGAGAGGAGGAGGAGCGGACGCATATACACAGGAGGAGGATAGGACACGGTTACTTGGATGGGTCTTTTTGGGCGGCTTCACCGACACGGTGTCGGTGCATCTCGCGCCGGTACTCCGGCGACCAAGATAACTTCTCCCACTCGTGATGCGTTCCCTTTCCCGAACCGCCGTCACCATCACTGTGACAAGGAGCTGCGACGAGTTTCGCGGCATTCTTTTCTTTTTCCAAATCCTTTTTCAACATACAAATCAGTGGAGGAGTGGAGCGGTTGCAGGAAGGTTAACCAGCGGACTGGTGATGAGACTGTGCGACCGACTCGGAGACGGTACGTACTCGCTTGGCCTTGTAGGCCACTTGCTGGCGGATGATCTTGGCCTTGGTGTCGAGGTAGAAGTGCAGGGCCTCGAGCTGCTCGGTTCTGGTCACTTCCTGGCCGTCCAGTATCTGAAAAGAGAGAAAAAGAAATGGTACGTGGATTCCATGGCTGTCTGTCTGTCTGTCTGTCTGTCTGTCTGTCTGTCTGTCTGTCTGTCTGTCTGGGTGAACTGTTGCCATTTCAGTCAAAGCAAACAAACAACAACACAACCGAATGTTCATCACGAAATAAAAGGTTCATGAACTCGAAACAGAAGGGCTCTTCACACTCATGCCCGCACTACTGGCTGCATATGCGCCTGAGGGATGGTGGTCTGCTGTGTGTGATGACACCTCACACCGAATGACGCCTAGTCTCTTGATAGATAAAACCTGAGAACAAACGACCTTCAGACCCGGAATGCCACTCACGAGCCCTTTATAAATAAATTTCATCAATGGGGGGGGGGGTCGCTGTTAAAGCTAAACAAATGCGATAAAATCGGTCGATGAACACATTTATGCGTCTACTCACCCGGAGGTGCGGCAGCGCCGCGATCACGTAGGAGCGATAGCCATCGAACTCGGCGCATGGATTACCAGTCAGATATCTGGAAGAGGGATTGAGCAGAAAGTTTCAGATGTAAAATGTCTAGAAACTCTGATCGACACAACACAAAAACGAACAAATCCATATAATCAACTCAATCAATCAACCAATCAACCTAATCCATAAAATCAACCCAATCAATCAATCAATCAACGATCAACCAAATCCATAAAATCAACTTAATCAATCAATCAACCGATCAACCAAATCCATAAAATCAACTAATCAACCGATCAACCAAATCCATAAAATCAACCCAATCAATCAACCCAATCAACCGATATGCTTGTGAATATTCTACTGTCTTACAGTTCTTCCAAGTAAGGATTCTCGCGAAGGCTCTCCACGGAAGTGAGATCGCCGATAAAGTTGGCGGTCAGGTCCAACTTCCGAAGTGACTCGCAACCCTGGAGGTTTTCGATGCGCTCTATCCCATTCAACGCCAAATTGAGGTATTCGAGATCCTTCAGCCGTGATAAGTTTTCTATGGAGAAAGAAATGAAATGAAATATTAGCGTCACATCACGTGGCCAAGTTAAAACCTCCTTCGTCCCTTCAAATTGACTCTTGAAATTACTCCCCCAGTTCTCGCACCTATTTTCTGGATCGAATTCCCTTGCAGATAAAGAATTTTCAGATCCTTGCACCACCTGTCGATGTTTTCAATCCTGCAAAGGAGGGTAAAGTCACAATCAAGGACGAAACACCTGTTCAATACATCAATCAACTGATCTCATTATTGATGAATCAATTTCACGTAATCAATCAATCGACCGACTACAGTACGAGTAAATTGCTAGCCGAGCAATCAATCAATCAATCGACTGCTAAAGTAGTAAATTGCTAACCCAGCAATCAATCAATCAATTGCCTACTGTACGAGTAAACTACCATCCCAGCAATCAATCAATCAACCGCGGGCGTACTCTTCAAGGTTATCCTGATGCAGGGATAGTTCCTCAAGGTTGTGGATAAGGCCCTCGTTGTGCTCGCACCGTCTCCGCAGCAGATCCAACGTGACTTCAAAATGGGAAACACTTCGATAAACCGTAAATGACTGGGGCATCCTTTTCTTTGTGTACTTACTGCGAGACATTTTCTTCAAAAGGGGAATTTTATTCCGAGTGTCAGCAATGAATTCCAAACAAAAAGTATGATGTAATAATAAATCTAATCTAACAAGAATTAAATTGACTATTAGTAAATTAGCCAATTAAAGAAAATATTTTCGATTATTGGAAACTCAGACGGAAGTCGTCGTGGAATGAATTTTCTTGAGGAAATCGACGCATTAATCCGTCAGTTGGAAAAGCTGGGATTCTTCCTATTGGTCGGCTTGGCTTTCCCTGGGCAACGGCCTCCGCCTCCGCTCCGCCGAATGAATCTGGCATAGCTCCGCCTACTCCGCCGGGGCGGTTCTAGGGGGCATCGACGCATTAATCCGTCAGTTGAAAAAGCTGGGGATTCTTCCTATTGGTCGGCCTGGCTTTCCCTGGGCAACGGCCTCCGCCTCCGCTCCGCCGAATGAATTTGGCATAGCTCCGCCTACTTCGCCGAGGCGGTTCTAGGGGGAATCGACGCATTAATCCGTCAGTTGGAAAAGCTGGGATTCTTCCTATTGGTCGGCTTGGCTTTCCCTGGGCAACGGCCTCCGCCTCCGCTCCGCCGAATGAATTTGGCATAGCTTCGCCTACTCCGCCGAGGCGGTTCTAGGGGCATTGACGCATTAATCCGTCAGTTGGAAAAGCTGGGATTCTTCCTATTGGTCGGCTTGGCTTTTGCTGGGCAACGGCCTCCGTTTCCGCTCCGCCGAATACAAATTGCATAGCCCCGCGTACTCCGCCGAGGTAGTTACCGCTGAAGTTTTACATGCAGTCTTGTGGTATGAGGAATCTGACTACCAATCAACATCAGAAAAATCTGTATTTTCATTTTCATTAGCTGATATATCAGTCCATTCTAGTCAACCTGACTCAGACATTTAGAGAGGTTCTTCTAAAAATTGTTATTTCCTTGAGACAATTACAATTCACTTTTCAGATTATCGAATAAATTATATGTTACTGCTATTGGCCGTGTGAAATGTTTGCATGATCGACTGATTTATTGATGTTTTAATCGACCGCTTCATAACCTGTGGCTTTGCTTGATTGCCTTGATTGGCTCTCTCTCAGTCTAGCTTGCGTGTTGGATTTCTTTCATTATCTTATCTGCATTATTTTCTACTTGCAGACAGACAGACAGATAGACAAGCAGACAGACACAGACAAACTAACAGGCAAGCAGGAAGACAGACAAAAAGACAGACAGACAGACATACAGGCAAGCAGGCAGACAGACACACAGACACACAGAGAGACAAACAGGCAAGCAGGCAGACAGACAAACAGACACAGACACACAGACAGACACACAGGCAGGCAGGCAGGCAGGCAGGCAGGTAGACAGACAGACAAACAGACAGACAGACAGACAGACAGACAGACAGACAGACAGACAGATAGATAGACATGCTTGCAGGCAGTTGCGATGTGATTGACAACTAAACGGGGCTTTGAATCTTGTCTGGATGATGAAAAAGGATCGGTGCTTATCGAAAGCCGTGCCGAGGGTTGAAGCCACACCGTTGCAGAAAGATAGATAGTTATATTCTAGTCGGTTGAACGTAGTACCAGAAAGCATTCAAATAACCCCAAATCAGACAAGTCATTCCAGTGCCTTTCTAGAGTCTGTCGCCAGATTAAACGTGTCTCATGCATCCCGACCTCTCTTGGCGCTCGCAGCTGGAGCTCACCCAGCCGCGAATCCACTCCATGCTGAAGAACCCCTTGTACGAACACCTCTGGATCTATGTGTCTGTATATTTTGTCCATCTATCGACTTGTCTGTTTGTCTGTCGGTCTGTCGGTCGGTCGGTCTATCTATCTATCTATATTAATCTTACTGCCTACAACTCAACTCAATTGTTCTGCAAGCTAGTTCACTTGTTCTTCAACTCAGCTTGTGCATTTTTCAAATCGGTTTGTTCGTTCAGCACAACTTTTTTGTTCTTCAACCTAGCTTTTTTGTTCTTCAACTCAGCTCATTTGTTCTTCAAACTAGCTTTTAACCAACACCTGCACCGCAAAACACGGTAAGCCGATAAATCAACCAATCAAGCACCCACTGTAATTACGAATCCCCAGCACCCACCTGCGGCATCGCTGCCGCTCCGAGCATAGTTTCCTACGCGTTCACAGACGGTTGCAAAAACTTCCCACAGCTTGGGTTGCCTGGCGGGAATTGAATCGAAAACAGATACTTTGCATTCTCGTGCTGCACACGCGCCGCTAATCGAAGTGCTTCCAGGCCGCTTCCTCCGCTAGCATTTTCCCTTCGCTCCTTCTCCCGCGCGTTCAGGTACTCCACACTGGGCGCCATGTGAAGCGTCCGGACAGCCTCCAGCAATTTCGAATGTCCGCGGGAGCTCGCACTGTGGCTGACGAAGGCATGGCGAAACGGCTGCCGGAGAAAGCGGAGCCTTCCCGCGTGGTAAGTCGGATCCTCCAAGGGTTCGCCGGCCATTTCGGAGACGATCGACGACGACAGATTCTCCGAAAAAATGTTTAGTGCGAATCTAAAGCAAATTAACTTCTCCGGACATTACGGCTTAAAAATGGATGTTCAAGGCGATCATCAAAGCAGCAAAAGCAGTCGTTCGTATCAATTAACTAAACAAAGAACGGAACAGGTCTGATAAATTGTCCAAATGTACGAACATGCTTGATAGAGCAGTCGAACCGATCCCCTAAATTGCTCGAATAGCAGAACAGGTCTGATAAATCATCGAACAAGTCCAACAAATTACTCGAACAAGTCTGACAAATTATTCGAACAAGTCTAGCAAATTGCTCGAACGACGGAACAGGTACGCCATTTCGAATCTTCCCGTTTTCTTCTCTTCCTCCGAAATCCTATATTGTTTGGGAGGAACTTTGACTCCTCGCGAGGCAATTATTTCTTTCTAAAGCCATTTCTTACTCATTTCATCATACTACAAGTCAATGTTGCTAAGTACAACAGATTCCGAGCAAATCCAACCGACTGCAACGGCACGGTCTCATCACCCTCCAATCCGTTTTCTAAATCCGCCAGCAACGTAATTTGTCAGCGGATGGAGCGGAAGCAACGCGATTTTCACCAGCGACTGGAAAGCATGGCGAGGAATGATTGCGCTCCACAGGGCAATCGGAATTATTTATGTTGGTGCTGCGCGGCTTGTCAATCAACGAATCAATCAATGCTTCACTGAAGATATTAGCACACAGTGCTGCGCGGCTTGTCAATCAACGAATCAATCAATGCTTCACTGAAGATATTAGGACACAGTGCTGCGCGGCTTGTCAATCAACGAATCAATCAATGCTTCACTGAAGATATTAGCACACAGTGCTGCGCGGCTTGTCAATCAACGAATCAATCAATGCTTCACTGAAGATATTAGCACATAGTGTCGTCGCTGATTGATGAATTGGCCTGATAGTTTGTGTGGATCGAACATACTCTACACGCAATGCAGTCAGTTTAATTGTGAAAAATAGTATAATATGTATTTGAAATCTGGATAAATTGGAAAATAATTAAAACATGTAGCAGAAAATCAGTTAAGGGTGCTTTTTTATTTGAAGCGGATACGTTTGCCAAGGAACTGAGACGGGCGAGAGACGCTTCCACCAAGAACACCCAAAGTAAATGATGAAACCCGGATCGGTTGATTTCACCCGCTAACAACATTATTTCCGCTCTTTCAGATAGATGTGGAACGTTAACTTTACCTTGCGCGCAAGTGTTGAAATCAAATATCGTAAGTGATCCATGCTCTGGCGCGGTTGATTGATTGATTGCCGATCTTCGAATCATGATCATTCAATCAATCAACGCACGGCGTGGCTGGTTGATTGATTGATTGCCGATCTTCGAATCATGATCATTCAATCAATCAACGCTCGGCATGCCCGGTTGATTGATTGATTGCCGATCTTCGACTCATGATCATTCAATCAATCAACGGACCGGGTGTTAATACAGCCGTATGAAGGACCGTCGAAGCCTGCGCCAATGTCCCACCAACCGAGGGACGACTGCCCCCCGACCAGTCCGAAAGCCAAGAATAAGAAACGCGGGGAGCCTCAGTGCGGTGGCGGTGGTCATCGGGCAGGACGGTCGTCGGTGCAGTCGAGGGTGTCTGACCACCGGTCAAGCTGTGACGAGGACGCGGTGGACCATGTGACCGAGTCCCCGTCTCGGCCCCGGCGGAGGCCGATGCTATCGGAGAACTTGCCGCCGTACGACTCGAAACGGACGAATAGTTTGGAGGAGCTGGAGGAAAAAGTGGAGTTTTTGAATACGCACGCACAGCAGCTGTTGAAACAGGTGAAACGAGAGCAGAACGATCGGGAACGCTTGACGGAGCTCTACGACGAAGCTCTGGACGAAGTAAGACGTCTCCGCGAGCGAGATCGTCCACCCGGACAGGACCTGGAAGCTCGTGTCCGCCGGCTAGAGTGCGAACGAGACGAAGCCTTCGCCAAAGTTCGCACCGCCCAGGTCGACAATGAAGAGCTCAAAATGAAACTAGAGGTACTTCCTGATTTCTCACAACTCATAAAGCCGGGCATTGGCATGTCTGTCTGTCTGCATGTCTGTCTGTCTGTCTGTCTGTCTGTCTGTCTACAAGTCTGTATGTCTGTTTGCATGTCTGCATGTCTGCTGAATGTATTTTCGTTAAAGTTGCCCCTTTTTGTTTTGTACTAGAGAATAGGGGAGGAAAATCAAAGAGACAGGCAGCGATGGGCAGACAAGGTGAACGCGCTGGAGCATCGACTGCACACCACGGACGCCGACCGGGATGAACTGTCGCGGAGGCACAACCACAGTTTGGAAGTGCTCAGCAAAATGGAGCTGCAGCAGGAGGAGCAGAAGGCGCGTCTGACCAGCCTGGAAGATCAGAAGCAGGATCATCTCAAACAGATCGAAAACCTTGGGTAAGACCCACAGCCAGACAGCCAGCCAGACAGACAGACAAACTGACAGACAGACAGACAGACAGCCAGACAGAGCAGACAGACAGACAGGCAGACAGACAGGCAGACAGACAGTCAGTCAGTCAGGCGTACAGGCAGGCAGGCAGGCAGGCAGACAGACAGACAGACAGACGATTTAGGTTTCGAATGTTCTGTTCTACAGGTGTTTTGTGAAAGATCTCGAACTGACCACCAAGCAGCTCCATGAAAAAGTGGACGAAAAACGGCATGAGGTGCACCAGTTGACCGAACGCATGACCGAAGTCGAGGATATCATCGTCAAGGTCGACCAGCACATGCAACGCGAGAAAGATCGCTTCATCCAGATGCAGAACGACGCCTATCAAGCGCAGGTACGCAACCAGGAGGTACGCACTGAACTCCGGAAAGCCATGAGGAAAAAGTCGTCCTCAAGAAATTGTGATTGACTACAGCAGTGCCGACTTGTGTCGCTCTGCTACACGAATTTATTTTGTTATATGATGATCTTCCTCTCATATCCACAAGCTCTGTTGCCTGATTTTTGATCGGGCATTCGGCAGTCCAATTGGTTTGATGAACATTTTCCTGCTTGACTATCCCCTCCCAATCTTCCTATCGTTGTAATGTTTTGGTGTGGAATGCACCTATTTCTAAGAACTTCTTCAGCATTTAGATTTTTCAATAGCCCAAAGAAATTTCCAAGTCAAGAGACAGTCAGTGACACAGGCGGATAGGTAAATAGACCGATGTTCAAGCAGACAGGCATGCAAGTAGACAGACAGACAGGCAGGCAGGCAGACAGACAAACAGCCAAACAGGCAGGCAGACAGGGAGAGTGGGAGGCAGACAGAGAGACAGATAGACAGACAGACAGATAGACAGGCAGACAGACAGACAGACAGACAGGCAGGCAGACAGACTGGGAGGGTGGGAGGCAGGCAGACAGTCAGGCAGACAAACAGGGAGGGAGGGAGGCAGGCATGCAGGCACTAAAATCCCACACAAGTACGCTTACTCTTAGGTGTACTAGTATTACTTCTCCAAAACCGGCACAGAATTTTGAGACTTGTAAACGGGTTTTCGTAAATAACTGATAACTCCACTTATGCATTGATTGATCGCAGTCGGGTTGATCTCATGTCACGGTGGGCTGTTGTCCCTGTGCCGCCATGGCCCCATATGGATCGATCGATCGCTAGCAGAGTGTGAAAATCACATTCCGCTTCCCCTTCATCCCAAGCAAATTACTGCGTACACAACCCCGGTCACTCTCTCATAGCTTTTCTAGTCACTTCCAGACATCCAGAGTCCAGCCAGACGTTGCAGAATAACACACACCCCTTTTAAATCAGACATTCGCCCAACACATAACACAGACACAGACACAGAGCACAGTCACAGACACAGACACATTATTGTAGCACAGACACAGACACAGAGCACAGTCACAGACACAGACACATTATTGTAGCACAGACACAGAGCATCGACACAGACACAGACATAGTACTGTAGCACAGACACAGAGCACAGACACAGAGCACAGTCACAGACACAGACATAGTACTGTATCACAGACACAGAGCACAGACATAATACTGTAGCACAGACACAGACTCCGACAAACAGCATGTCAATCCCTTGTTGTCTGCATCTGTGCCCCCCTTGCGTTCCTTTCACCCCAACCCCTAACGGCAAATTTATTCCGCTTGCTTTTGTTATCCTTAAAATGACAGCTCACCCTTTATATATTCCCTCTGGTTCTCCTCATCCCATCCGCACGCGCCGCCATTCGTATGCTTCACTTATTTCCCCTGAATTTGGTTTAGTCCCTCGTGGACCTAACCCCCTCCACTCGCATTTTGCCGACACAACGGGTCGATCCAGTCGTGTGCGCCTTGTTGCCTCCTTTGTGCGTGCCGTACAACACGCAGACAAGGGTGGCATCGGACTTGCTCACCTTCTGTCATTCGGAAAACAACATGCATCCCGTGTAAAATAGTGACAGTATACGCAAAACAGGCAGAAAGAATGGTGATGAGTTGTAACCAAATCAACAGACAACTGAAAAACAGAATTACAGAAGCAGGCAAAAGTAATTTTAGAAACAGGTAGGTAGACAAATAAACACACAGACTTAAACAAACTAACAGACAGACAGACAGACAGACAGACAGACAGACAGACAGACAGCAAGTAGACAAACAGGCAAAGAGAAAAAGACAAACAAAACATACAGACAGGAATACAGACAAACAGGCAGGCAGGGAGATAGGCAGGCAGGCAGGCAGGCAGGCAGACACGCAGACCGACAGCGAGACAGCCAGAAAGACAAACAGTGACCGGGAAAGGAAAGAGACCAAGCCAACACAAAAGGAGACAGACAGCCCAACGATGTTGTGTCATCCAGAGCGCGCAGGATGTCTGATCGATACGGGATGATGTTAGTGAGTGAGTGGCGGAAACGGGAACGCGCGCCCGGCGTCCTGCCTGCCTGGCCGGCGTAGTTTACGGCGTGTAAAGTTGACTGTTGTCTGACACACACGACACCACCCGCGCGCGTCCCTTTTCCCCTTCTTTCTGTGTGTCGAATAGCCTAGTTTGCTTTTGCACCATCCCGAGTATCGACATGTGTGTGTCTGTGTCTGTCTGTGCACGCGTCGCCCGTCTGGATGAAACGGGACGCACACTCACACACACACGGGAGCTCTCTGGAAAAAGGCGACGGGAACGTGCTCACGGTCACTGCCATGTTTGAAAAAGAGAACGCGCCAGACAGTCGGTCTGTTTATCGTTCTTCGTCATGACTGGGCCGCAGCAGCAGACATGGTGTCAAACCACATCTAGTCAAACCCTGTAAGTCCATTCATCCTTCTTTTGGCTGTCCCAGACAATTGATGCTCCCGTTGCTGGTCTATTTTCTTAACTGCCTCTTCTTTTGATCACAGATCTCCAAGGTTCTCCCAGGTTCGTCGGGGTATTTTTTCCAGCTCGTGCAAGA